>PVIW01006163.1:0-92326 GCA_004026585.1 Noctilio leporinus
AAGGGGTAGGGGGGAGGGGGGAGGCAGAGGCAAAGAAGGGGAGCAGCTTAGACAAGAACCTAGTATAAAGGAACCATGGACATGGACAACAGGTGGAATTGACTTTGGGGGGAAAGGGTGGGTGGGGAGGGGGACAGAGGGGAGAAAAAAAAGGGATGGATGTAATACAACAATAAAATTAAAAGAAAAAAAAAGAAAAAGAAAATATCAGCAAAATTCAAAGGGAACCAACTGTATGAGAAAACATAATTGCCAATGATACCTTACACATCAACATTTTTATTACACTATTCTTTTGCCCCTGGATGTTCTTCCTGACTTTTTTTTTTTTTTTTGTTAAGATAATTCTGAATTGTGCCTCAGCACTCTGTTTGAGTATCTCCTTCCTGTGCATAGTGGTTGCAATAATTGACATTTTGCTCTTTCTTTGGCATGAGCTTGAGCTCCTTGAGATCAGGCACTTTGATTTTTCATGCACATACTCAAATACTGAGCACCATGTTGAGAAATAAGTGCTGAGAGGATAACATTTGGTTTGTGAACTTATCAGCACATCTTGTACTTAAGACATATTTATATGTCTCCTCCATTGGAAGAAGGCAAAAGATAATAAATTGCATAAAATCCCAGAGCACCTATTAGCCTTTCTCTTTAGCCATGAAGAGAAAAACACTATTTTTATTTCCATGAAAGAACTGGGGCACCTTCTTTGATTTCAAAGTGTATTTCTTAATGATCTTTCCATCAAGATCTCTGTGACTCCCAAACTGGTTTATAAATCATCTTTCGGTTGACGGAGTTGTAGTGTATGACTTTAAGACACTAGCATTAAGTAGGACTTTGCATAAGTAAAAACATGTAGAAAATAAAAAGGAAATAAAGCTGTCCTCCATTATGGCAGACCATGTAACTGAGTTAATTAGTCTGTCAAAGTGAAGATATCAAAGTCAGTTTTAGGCAGCACAAACTTTCTGCTGGCAGCTAATGTGATGATGAAAAGACCTTGGCATTCATCCCTCATTCCTGTCTTCTAATCTCACTGATGTGATGGCTGGGAAAGAAAACCAGTTAATCTGTCTGCTAATACTTTATTTCATTGCTACATATCCACTAAATGGTCATTCAATGGAATAACTGTTACATACCTGTAGACTAGAGATACCTGGAGCTCACAGGCCTTCTTAATAAAAACCTATGTTTTCTAGCTTGTCTTTAACAGGGTCTTTGATCCAGTGACATCATTAGGAGATTGTCAAAAGAAGTAAAAAATAGTGTTTTCTTTTCTTTTTTTTTTTTTAATTTTGCCTTTTTTTTAATGGAGATGAAGCATAAAGAAAAGATTCTTTAAAAATTAGGCTGAAAAAAGGGGATGGATGTAATACAACAACAATAAAATTAAATTAAAAAAAAAAAAAAATTAGGCTGACTTTCTGTTCAATCCCAGGCCCTAGCAATTGCTAATTGAGTAATCTGGGAAAAACTGATCAATTTCTCCCTGCCATGATTTTGTCATCTCTAAATATAAGAATACTAGGTCTATTCCAGGACTTTTTGATGCTTACATGACAGTGTCAGTTGTAGTGCCTATATAAAAGGCACTTGATTTAGTTACTCTGCTTAATTGATCCTCTGCACTTTTACCCCTTCTTGTCTTCTGTGGATAACATGTAGATATGTAACAAGTGCTGGTTTCTACTTTTGGAAAAGAACTTTGAGTACAAACATGTTATTTACATCCTTCCTCAAGTCAATGCGAAGAAACATCCTAATCAATACCTCTTGCTATTATTGTTCTTCTTTGGTAGGTAGAAGATTAGTTTCTCTTAGAGGTTCACTTTCTGTGGTTAATTGTTGTCAATTCCCCAGTGAGCTTCATATGGAAACCTACCATTTTAGCCCTCTTTGCAGAGTTTTGAGGAGTCCCCCAAAGAGCAGGAGATGCTATCATTTTCTTCTACCACTCTATCACACCTCAGTTGCCTGGAATAAAGTATGATGTTGGTCAGTTCTACAATTCTTGAAATCAATGAATTCAGAATTAGGTAATAATAATCAGGGTAAAAACATTTTTACTTATATTAATTAATATGTAGTATGCTTATCATCATACTACAATAATTATAATTGATCCCCAAGTCAAAGAACATAGATGATTCCACACTTTATTTTCGCAACTGTGAGATGTTTATTTTCATTTAGCATCAATTCTTATAACTTACCCTGTTTTCAAATCATTCTTACACACAACATACATTTATAACAAGTATGTATAATGAAATATCTATTCTGGGTCCAGCAGCGAACACTGTGGGTGATACTTGAGCAACTGAAGACCTGATTCTTGTTCTGAAGGAGTTTAAAATGAGCAAAAATGGGAGGAGAGCATATATACTCATGAAATAATACAAGATTGTACATAGTTAAAGCATAAATTTAATATAATATAGGTGTAGGTCAGAATTTAGGCAGCAAGTATGGAGGATGAGATGGGGAATAACCAGAGGAAATACCTGGTAATCCTGTACTTGAGCTAAACCTAGTACCTGCATGCAATATGCACAGCCACAGAAAGTGGGGCAAGTCAAGTATCCAGGGCACAATTAATTTGGCTGCAGTTGGGCTAAATAAGAAGAGGCTTGCATAAATTGAAATATTTATTAATGAAGTGCAATTATGATGATAACCAGAACTGGTATCAACCAAGCAGGATGCAAGTAGAGAAAGAGAACCAGAAGGGTGTGTGTGTGTGTGTATCTACAGATACACAGTTGTATGTACATAACTTGTATTATTTATTACTTATTGTATTATTTTTCATATAAACACTGTAAACCTATTTTTGCACTACTCTGTGAATGTGTGTGTGTTATTTGTGTGTATTAATTCAGAGATTTTGGGAGTTAGCTAGGTAAGTCTGAGATTCATGGGACAGACAAGCAGAAAGGGCAGGATAATAATCCAACGCATGAGCTGAAGTTGCAGTCTGCAAGTGTAATTTCTTCTTCAGGGAACCCTTAGCTCTGCTTTTAAGGCTTTTCAACTGATTGAAGTAAGCCCAACCATATTTTTTTGAATTATATGTTATTTAAAGTCAAACAATTATGGACTTTAATCACATCTACAGAATACTTTCACAGCAACACCTAGATTAGTATCCTATTGAATTACTGGTTACTATTGCCAACTTGACACATAAAACCAATCATTACATGGGGAAGGGGACAGAGAGGAGGAAAAAGGGAATGGATGTAATACAACAACAATAAAATTAAATTAAAAAATTATTCCTCAGGAGTAGAAATAAACAGTAGAAAAGATAGAAGACTTGTGGATTCTAGTAATGTCCTGTATAAATGATTTAATTAAAAATATCTATATGTATGCATTTTATAATAAATTTAAATTAAAAAAAAAACCCTGATCATTACAATTTGCCCATTTTTCATTATGGCATATATATTCATCTCCTTAACCATATTTAGTTATACTTCTGTTTAATATATCACACTTCTACTTAACATGTACAACCCTCTTATGTATATCTAATATAATTTAGATCTGTGTAGTAGCTTAATTATAACACAGTGTTATCCCTACTAGCCCTGGTGTGAGAAAGGTTTTGAATATGTGGTATTTTATGCAATCAAAACACAAGTTTATATTTGTCTTTTACCTTTGCTTTAAATTCAGTTTAAAAAAATTATTTTCTCTTGCCTTTACATACAATCTTGGCAAGACTCAGGGGTTTCCTTCTTACTCTTAGGAGATAGGTGTTATGATTTCTTTATATCATAAAATCTAAAACCAATGCAAGAATTTAATAGGCTTACTTTGAAACAGGCATCAATACTTCAATCTTCATTCAAAGATGAGGGTTCAAAAGGCTAATGGCAGGTGAAAGACCATGAGAAGGAAAGGGATATTTGTGAGAAATTACTTTTTGCATACAGCATAATTTCCTGAAGATCATCCAGGTTGTTGCCTTTTCATTCACTCAGTAGGATCCATGGTACATGCCACAGTTGGATTTTCTAGATAGAGCAGCTAGTTCTCAGATTTCCTGTGTTAGTTAGACTTTGGTGGCAGACCTTCAGGTGTTACCTGGTATCACAGTACCTCTTGATGAGGAGGTGAGTGTCAGCCCAATATGGAAGAAGAATACTTTGCCTGGCACCTACTGGGAGCAGGGTCCCCAATGAGGGAGACTCATTGGTACTGCCAAATTGACCTAATTTGGTTAGAGGTAGTCCCTTTTGATTAGATATGGTGGGGGTGGGGGGAGGTGTTGGTGGAGAATGATTCTATCTGGAATGCCTTCTGTTATTGCAACATTAGAGGATTTTTAAAAAAAGATGTTATTCATTATTTTCAGAGAGAGGGGAAGGGAGGGAGGAAGAAAGAGAGAAACATCAGTGGATAGTTGCCATTCAACTGGCTCCAGTTGGAAAACAGGCTGGAAATCTGGCTTGCAACCTGGTTATATGCCCTAACTGGGAATCAAACCAGTGACCCTTGGATTCAGAGGCTGGTGCACAATCCACCGTGCCACATCAACCATGGCAATATTCAAGTTTTTAAGTCAGAAAACACTAGACTTGGGTCAATTTCTTGAGCCAGAGCATGAGTGGAGAAGCTCTATGCTGTGTTATCTCTTCAGTCCTGAGGTCTCAACCAGGTCACCTCCCTCTTTCTATACTTTAGAGTTCTCCTCCTTATGTTGCAGGAGGAGGCAAGGAAGATCAAGGAAAAACAAGTCTAAACCATCTCGTCTGAACTAGAAGTATGTCTATAAACTTGAGAATCTAACTTTAAATATATACAAATAATGTTTGAGTTTTTCATTTAAATTTTAAATAGTTCAGCTGTTCACAGCAACCACAAATAAATCCCTATAAAAAAGATATACAGAAAAAATCTGATTTTCATTCTTATCTTCTGTGTGCCCAGATCTATCTCCAGACTATAATAGATAACTTGTATCTTCTATCTGAGTTTCCATATAGAAATATAGATGCATATTATTTACACTGTTTTGCACTTAGGTATTTTTTAAACATGTGATCTGTCTTAAAGTTCATCTTTCCATCAGCACATAAAGGATTTTATCATTCTTTCCCCATTAACTTAGTATTTAGCTGTAGAGTAGGCTTTTAAAGATTTTTTCCTAATGTCATGAAAATAAAACCACAATGAACTTGAATATCTGCCATTTCTCACACTTGTAGGTATAACTATATATATTCCTAGGGAGGAATTTTCTAGGTCAAAGGATATATATTATTTTGTTACAAACTACCAAATTGGCTTGACAGGCATTGAGACAATTTTCACTCCTATTAGCAAGGCATGAGAGAGCCAGGTTTCTCATACATACAGTAACAAAGAGTGTTGTCAAAAGTTTGGATTTTTGCCACTTTGAGAGTTACTTCTTGAGAAAATAGAAATAGCATTCTTTAAAGGCATGGTGGTGTTTAGAAGAAGAAAGCAGAGCTCTATGAATGCTTTGTTCTTCTAATAGCCTTCAATATGTCTAGAGTGTATACTCATTCACAATACTAGAAAGGATTCAAACTATATCTGTAGTTATACAGTTATATTTATGTGTACACATATATACATTCCTATATCTAAATGAGGTCTGTCCAGAAGGTATCCAGCTATATAATTATGGAAATTAATGGAATTAATTGAAGAAAATACAAGAAACACTGTACATAGGACAATGATACCTCAGTCCCTTTCAAAGTAGGTACCTTGGGACCTCACATAGTTTTCTCAGTTGCCATCAGCTTCCCCATTCTATTGTTCTGAATCTTATGATCAACAGGCTAAAATCTCTTTCCTTTCAAAGGTGATTCTAGTTTTGGGAAAAACCAGAAGTGGCAGGGCACAAAATCTGGGCTGTAGTGGGGCCAAGTCACCTGGGTGGTTTAAAGTTTTACAAAAAAAGTCTGCACAAGACATGATGCATTTAGCAGGCACATTGTCATGATGAAGTTGCCAGTCACCAGTTACCCATAGATGTGACCTTCTGAATCATCTAAATAGTTTCTACAGAGTAATGTTCAAGCTTAACTCAAAAATTGTATGCAGATTTGTTGTTCTACTTGTTTAGTCATTTTATTTTTATTTATTTTTAATTTTATTAATTATTATTTTTATTTTAAAGATTTTATTCATTATTTTCAGAGAGAAGAGCAGGGAGGGAGGAAGAAAGAGAGAGAAACGTAAATGTATAGTTGCCTTTTATTTACATCAAGTTAAGGACCTGGCTGGAGACCTGGCTGGAGACCTGGCTTGCAACCTGGTTATGTGCCCTGACTGGGAATTGAACCAGAGACCTTTGGGTTTGCAGGCTGGTGCCAATCCACTGAGCCATACCAGCCAAGGCCTAAAGATTTTATTTTATTGTTGTTGTATTACATTCATCTAATTTTCCCCCTCTGCTCTCCCCTTCCTCACCACTCCTCCCCACCCACCACAGTCAATCCCACATGTTGTCCATGTCCATGGGTCATTCATGCTAGCTCTTTGACTAAACTGTTCCCCATCTTTGCTTCCTTCTCCCCATTCTGCCATCCCCCTCCCCTCAGCACACTGAAAGTCTGCTCCTTGTATTCATGTCTCTAGTTCTGTTTTGCTTGTTTGTTCACTAGTCTCCTGTATTAAGTGAGAACATATGGTATTTAGTTTTGCTGCCTGGCTTATTTTACTAAGCATAATACCCTCTAGTTCCATCCATGGTATTGCAAATTGTAGGAGTCCCCTCTTTCTTTCTGCTGCGTAGAACTCCATTGTGTAAATGTACCAAAGTTTTTTGATCCAATCATCCATTCACTTTGAATATTGTAAATAGTGCTGCTATGAACATAGGGGTGCATGGGTTCTTCTGAATTGGTGTTTCAGGATTCTTTGGGTATAATCCTAGCAGTGGAATCACTGGGTTATAAGGCAGTTCTGTTCTTAGTTTTTTGAGGAAATTCCACACTGTTTTTCCATAGTGGTTGCACCAGTCTGCAATTCTACCAACAGTGCAACAAGGTTCCCTATTCCCACATCCTTGCCAGCACTTGTTGATTTGTTGATGATGGCCATTCTGACAGGGGTGAAGTGGTATCTCACTGTGGTTTTAATTTGCATCTCTCTGAAGGCTAGTGATGTTGAACATTCTTTCATATGCTTTTGGGCCCTTTGTATGCTCTCTTCAGAGATTTGTCTGTTCAGGTCTTTTGCCCATTTTTTGATTGGGCTGTCTGTTTCCCTGGTGTTGAGTCGCATAAGTTCTTTATATATTTTGGACATAAAATCTTTGTCTGAGTTGTTGTTGGAAAATATGTTTTCCCATATGACTTATTCCCTTTTTGTTCAGTCACTTTAAATGGGACAGCTATACATGTTCACTTAAAGGCATCTATCTACTGACCCTGATGACTTGTGCAGCGAAGTTGTCATTGTTTACTCATGCACATTCCAGTTCACTCTCCTTGGCTGCTGGGTTACATCAATGTCATGCAAATCATTCTTGTTGTATTACCAATAATTGGACTTTTTCCAGACAGACCTTATATACCTGAGTGAAGCAATACATATGTATATATGTACACGCACATATAAATATTACTTAACTATGTAACTGTGTATATGTTATATAATAATACACATATTAATATATACACAATAGTAATATTTATATTATTCTGCCCTTAAGAAGATTAGAAGACAAAACTATGCACCTGAAGTGATTTATAAGGCAACTGTTGATTCTTTGTTAAACAAGTAGAATAGGTAAGATTCAGAGCAACATGGACACCATCTGGTTGGGGTACTCCTCTGTAAGAAGTGAGGAGGAGTTTACAGGGCAGCAGTGTTGGCACAAGTGGAGAGGACATAGGGAATGGGAGTCATTGTGACAGAAGGAATGTTTAGTTTATATATATATTTAGTTTATATATATATATATATATGTAGTCTCCAGGAAGAGAAAGATATCTCCAGTGTGCCAGAAGCCATCTTCCCAAAAGTTGACAGCCATGTTGTGGTAAAAACAATACTTCAGGGAACTGGTCCTCAAGAATGCACCAGGGGAGGTGCATTCTTCAACTGGGGCTCTTTCACAAACAGGGGGGGTCAGGGGTTTAGAGTAGCTTTTAAGCTAGTTAGTAAAACAGATGATGAAATCTACTTATCTCTGCTTTAAATATGCCTTAAAATGAATCTCAACAGATTAAAATGTGAGTGATTTGGAAACACTATAACTTGAATTTTCCATATACATCTGATGAAATTTTTCAGTTTCAAGGGTTTACATGTCATCTGTAATGAGCTTGCATTCTTTAGGTCAGAAGGCCTTGGTGGCTCTTTTGTCTGTTGGTTTGCAGTTAGGGAACAGGTAGCATGTGCCACTCGTGAGCAGCTTCATTAGCCCAGCATTGTAGTGGGGATGAAACTTCTTGCCTGGCTTTGCCTGCTCTGGAAATCCATGTTTGAATCTAAGAGGCATGCATGGTTTCATAGTCAAGCCATCCATTTATTGCAGTTTCTCTTCAGACACTTTCATTCAAGAATTCTGACCAGGACAACAGGGTAAGTGAATACTCAATCCTGTTTAGAATGGGAATTAAATTCAGTGTAATAAGTATACTTGCAAGAGAATGAAAATAAATTCAGCACATGATGAGAGCAGGCTTCAGGACCCCCTCTGCAAGGCAGCTGTGTGTTCCACTTAACCAAAAAAGTGAACATTCCTCCGGGGAGTTTCTTCTGTTAAGTGTAGAGGCTGTCCGTCTTTCTTGTGCCCTGTCTGTTCCTCCCTGTCTGACCATGAATTGTATTTTCTTTCTCTAGAAACCTTTGTATAGAGTTCCCATTTGGACTTATGCAAGTGCTCAGAACAATTCTTTATGCATCAAGATTCTTTACACATAATATATATTATCAGCATGTCTGATAGAAGGCCAAGGTTACTATGCTCACTTATTCATTGCCCTGAATGACTGCTATCTCTCCTCTTCAGCCAAGCCTATGTGTTCCTCTGAAAACCATCTTATACTATGTTATGGAACCTTGAAGAATTTTCCAAGGGCATTTCAGATATTCCACTTTATAGCTTCTGTTCATCTCAGTTCTGTTTTCTTCATCTTGGCTTATCTCTATTCTAGTTAACATGTAACAAGCACCTATAAGACATCAGACAGTTTGCATACACTTTTCTAATATTCCATGTAGTCTTTAAAACAAGTCCATGGGGTACACATTATTATTAAATGTTACAGAAGAGGTAACTGTAATGTAGCAGCAATTTGTAATTTCTCCCTGTCTGGCTCCAGTGATCTATCTGCTTTTCAATTTTCTAAGAGACGGTTGCACACATTGTTCTACTTAGACTGAAGTGGAAGGCAGAATGAAGGTGCTAGGACATCAAACAAAGCCTAAGTCAAGAGTCCAAGGCTCCTGCTTACTTCAAAGAGCTCAAACACATCTCTACAGCAGACAGGATGCCTCCTTCCTGTGAAAACCTGGGAAATAATAGGCTCAGGTTGTTGCTCTGAGCCGTATCAGATCACAGTTTCAAAGAGTCAGAAGCTACAAAATTCTGGGATCTCATTTAAGACTTTTTAATTTCTAAATTATTTTTAGAATAAGAAAATAAGTGACTACACATTTCCATCTTTAATAAAAAAGTGACAAGTATCACATACATTGTCAAATTAAAAAATAATATATTATTATGTCTCTGACACAATTTTATAGTACTTTTATTTCCTTATATCTCTTAGGTAATTTGTCTCTGATTTCCTTATTATATATGATGTTTTATATATTTGTACAGTGAACAAAATGATAATTCAGTTTTCCTCTAGTATGGTTGATATATATTTTATTTTCAATTACATCAACAATTTATAAAAGATTTTTCCACCTTTACATTTTATTTTTGGTAATGTCATATAAACTTCAAAAATATACTTTGCTTATTTATTTTAATGGAAAAAAAAGTGATAATAGAATTTTAAAAATTAAATTACATGTTCCATTTTTTATCTGGCTTCCTAATAAGCAAAACTTAATATAATATATGTTAAATATTAATATTAACAATTTTAGGTGTCCTTAGTACCAAATATATCAATTTTTTAGGAATATCTTCAGATGTTTTATAAGCATATATTCAAACTTGTTTTTTTTCCCAGAGGTTTTTTAGTAAAGTGAAATATACATAATTTAAAATTTGCTATCTTAGCCATTTGTAAATGTGATGTTCAGTAGTATTAAATGCATTTATAATGTGCTACCATCTATTTTGAGAACTTTTTCATCTTGTAAATCTGAAACTCTATACACATAAAATAATATCCCCTATGCTGTAAACACTCTTACAAGTGTGGTTGAAGTTGGGAAAACTTATGTCAAGTTCATAAGTTACATGTAAAATTTAGAAGAATTCCCCCAAGACAGTGTGGAGCTGTATAAAGGTCAGACTTGGCTCCTCCTCCATGCTATGCACACTTCTGTGCTGGATTTTGCAGGTGGCATGCTCTTGAGGGTTAGCCTTTGGCAGCAGGAGTATTCCGAAGTCATAAAAGCCTCCTCCCCCAATCCAAACAGAATGCACACCCACAGCACACTTTCCCCTTAACTGGATTGCACAAGTGTCTTTGGCTCTTTCATTGCTACCTGGCATGACAGGTGTAATAATGCAGAGGGAAGGACAACAGGACAGCACCCTTAACCAGTTGAATTAAATATTTTATTTTAACCTTTTTCCATTAAATGTCTTTTACAAAATTTAATAGCTTTATAATATAACATGTCAACTTGGTTTGACTAAACTATATTCCCCCACATTTTCTTTGCTAGCTATTTCTACTTAGGGAACTCCACAAGACAGACACAGGAGGTTTGAAAGGTGGAGGGAAGCAGCAATCAAACAGTAGTTCATGCTCACTGTGTAGGTTTGGGGCCTCACGTTGTTGGCACAAGCAGTGGATAGGCAACAGGGAATCTCAGTTTCAGCTGGTCCTTCCAAGTGCTTACAAGGGTTTGTTTGTTTCTTCTCCCTCACCTCACACCTACTGACCCCTCTGGAAAAAGAGTGCAAGCTCCAGTATCCCATGCAAAGATAACAGCCTTATGGAGACTGCCTTGCCAGTTCCAACACATCCCTGTGACAAACCTAGCAGATCCATGTCTGTCTCCTCATGTCCTACTCCTCTGGTTGAACCCTGCAGATATGCATATTTGCAAAACTACATAACACTATAAACACATTGCTAGGTTACCCTTTAAAGATTTCCTGGAAAGTCCTAAAGTTTCAGCTTCTTTAGCTTTACCATAAATTCATCTCTAGCCCATAGATTTGTCTCAGTTTCCTTCTTGTAATCATGTTGTTTCAGGACAGTTAGTATTCTATGAACCCTGGGATGGTGAGAAAAACTTGTGAGTGTCATCTGGTAGGAAAAATTACAACACTTCAAGCATAATCAGAATAGAAATGGGCATCTCATACATAAGTTGTCAGGGGTAGCAAAATTAAATATCCTTTCAGTAGGAATAGCTTGGTTTATCTTTTTGGATTACAAATACTAGAAATTTACATTTCTCACTGTAAAGTGTCCTTCTTACAGCTTAAAAATAGGCATTCACCAATTTATACAGGAAGACACATTTTTTATGATGTGCAAATACAAAATATTAATTTATTTTACTAGTGTGGCCCCTGCACAGAGGACTCTGGACTTATTAGCTATCATGGTGAAATATAGACAGATCAACATTATGTAATTATTCTCAGGATGCCTTCAAGTTACTTTCACTAGGATTTCCTTATTTTTCTGTCTATTTGAAACCAATTTTAGAAACCTATAACCACAATGTAACTATTTTAAGAGTTTTTGTTTATTTTCAGCAGTTATAGGAGAAAACAAGGAGTTCGGAGCAGGGAACCAACGCCTGATTCCCAGGTCCACTCCTTTCCCAAAGGAGTCTTTGGGAAAGACTCTCTCATTGTAAGGACTCATTTACATTATCCAGAAATAGGAATAGGAATGCTTTTTAGCAAGCTTGTCATTCGTCAATCTCTGAGTAACTGAACTAAAATTTAGGGAGCAAGAGGAAGGTTAGCAAAAGGCTGTAATCCCCAAATCTCAGTTGTTTGGCAAAATAAAGGTTTCTTTTGGATCATATCACACTGTAGTGTGGCTGATCCAGTTAGATGGAGACTCAGTCCAGTTCTGTCTTGTACACTTAATTTCTTCTATGTCCTTGGGAACCTCTACTTGCTGATGGAGGGAAAAATATGTGAGGCTTACACATATAGGAAACGTATGGAAGTGGAGTGTGTCTACCTCATTTCTCCTGGAGCAGCACTGGACTACTACTCTCAGTTGCTCACACATGTTGTGCTATTCTTCACATTTGCTATGTCACCTTTGTTGGGGACAAGCCTGCAGAAGGGCTTGCCAGCCTCAGACATGTCTACTCAACATTTCAGGCCCAATTTAAGTGCCATAAGACTAATGCCTTAATAGGTTGAAATTTTTTTTGGCAATTACTAGTAGACTTTGTGCATTTCCTCATCATACCATATTATTCTATAAATGGTGACATGTCCATTTCTTCATCATTCTGTTGGAGAAGAAAAATTGTTTTATTTCTTAACATCCCTAAAAATCAATATAATTGCTATATAGTTATCAGTAGAGTAACTACAGGTCAGATGTTATAGGTAGAACATACAACCAATGGTGTATTCTACCTATACACCCTTGCCAGTTAGGGAGATTCTCTACCAGCTAGTCTGCTGGGTGCAAACATTAGATGCAGCTAACTCTGAGCACTGAAATGTTGTTAATCACTCTTGAGGGATGCATGAAGGGTAGACTGTCCTCTGGAAAAGGAGTAAGAAGAGGAATACCAATTATGTGTTTGCCTGGAAATGTATTGCAAATTTTCTGAAGGTCTATTAGCAACACCTTTTTACATTAAAGAAAACAGATACTTAGAACAGTTAATGGGCTAAGTTTCTCAAATCCATAAGCAGCAAAGCTAGCATTTGAAAGCAAAGCTCGTTGGGGTCAAAACATCTCCCTTTTTCACTGCACTCATGAACTCCACTCTCAAAGAAATTACTATTTGGCTGTGAGGTCAAGGCTGACTTATGTGGAACGAGCAGTGTACAATTCCAATTATGATATGAATGGACTTTTCCATGTGTGACCTCAACCAGGGGCAGGAAGTTTAGGGAAAGTGTGCTGGAATCTAGGTGTGTGGACAGGATGTGGCAGGGCTTCTTGGACTAATTTATGAGTGCAATCAAGAGATTGGAGATTCTCACTTGGAAGCCCTACTTAACCAGACAGAAATTTAATTAATAAAGCCAAGGTCACTGAGGGACACCATGTCCTGTGCTTGTTCAATTTCTCCCGCACATTTTTATGCTTCTTTCTTGTGTGATAGCTTGAACTTGTATTGAATCTTTGTGCAATTTGCAGTGTATTTAGAATTATAACAACAGATACAGTTAGGGCTTAAATCTTAATGCTGTATTAAATCAACTTGTAAATAAATACTTTCTCCAGCAGAAAACGATATTTCTGATTATTCTCTTTAATTCATGCCTAATTAATTCTCATCAAGTAAGATGCCTAATTATGTGAAGTTGTAGACAAGCTACAGAGTCCTTGTCTTCATTTTCAAACATGCATAGGCTTGTCTCTGTGCCATGATTAGGCTTTTTTTTGAGGAATCATGGTATCTAATATCAAACTTTACTATAAAGTCATAATAATCAAAACAGCATGGTACAGGCATAAAAAACAGACTTATATATCAATTCAACAAAATAAAGAACCCAGAAATAAACCCACACCTTTATAGCCAGCCATTAATATTCAATAAAAGAAGCAAGCACATACAATAAGCTAAAAATGAATGGTATAGGGAAAACCAGACAGATATGTGCAGAAAAGTGAAGCTGGAACACCTGCTTATACCACACACAACAATAAGTTCAAAATGCGTTATAGACTTAAATGTTGGACCCAAAACCATTAAAATTCTAGAAGAAAACAGAGGCATGAAAATCTCAGATATTACTTGTAGCAATATTTTATTAAATGTATCTCCTCAGACAAGAGAAACTAAAGGAAAAAATAAACAAATGTGACAACATCAAACTAAAAATAATTTGCACAGCAAAGGGAACATTGACAAAGTAAAAAGGCAACACACAGAATGAAAGAACATATTCACTGACACATCTGATAAGGGTTAATATAAAAAATCTATAAAGAACTTATAAAACTCAATACCAAAAAATAAAACCAAACAAAACATTTGAAAAATGGGCAAAGGACCTGAATAGACACTTCTCCAAAGAGGATGTACAGATGGCCAATAGATATATGAAAGCATGTTCAACATCACTAATCATCCAAGGAAGGCAAATTAAAACCACAATGAGATATCATTTCACACCTGTCAGAATGGCCATCATCAATAAATCAACAAACAACAAATGCTAGTGAAGATGTTGGAGAAAGGGGAGCCCTCTTTCACTGTTGATAGGAATGCAGACTGGTGCAGCCACTGTAAAAAGCAGTAAAGACATACTTCAAAAATTAAAAAATGGATCTGCCTCTTGACTCAGGCATCCCACTTCTAAGAATATATCTGAAGGAAGCCAAAACACTAATTGAAAAAAAAACATAAGCACCCCTATATTTATTGCATCATTATTTACAATCATCAAGACATGGAAACAGCCCAAGGGTCCATCAGTAGATGAGTGGCTAAAACAACTGCAGGACATTTATGCAATGGAATACTACTCAGCCATAAAAAGGAAGAAAATTTTACCCTTTGTGACAGTATGGATGGACCTAGAGAACATTATGCTAAGGGAAATAAACCAGTAAGAGAAAAACAAATGTCATATGATTTCACTCATATGTAGAATCTAATAAACTGAACTATCAAGGAAAATGGGATCAGACTCATAGAGGAGGGCTGACAGCTAAAGGGGTGGGGGGAACGTGAGAGGCTGAACGGATTGAACCAAAAGGAAAAAAGATTTGTGGACATGGATAGCAGTGTGGTGATTGTGAAAGGAAGAGGGTATAAGGGGGCTGAATGGTAATGAAAAAATATAATAAAAAAGAAAGAAAAAGATTTAAGCTTGCTTAGTATTTCAGTCTTCCTCAGGGGGATTGCAGTGGTTTCATCACTTGCTTTTTGCCCTCAGTGTCTCATTCTGGTTGAACTTCCAGAAAGGTCCCTCAGAAAGGCACATCTGCTAAAGACACAAGTGGCCTTCACTATCAGTCATTTATTGGACACATGCTAGGGATCAGGGTAGCTTCTAAAAATACATAAATATCAAAGATTCAATTTTTTATTAAGTTATATCTAAATGAAGAATGTAATTTATCAACTCCCATACCGTACTTTACATTTAAGAGCAGGTACAAAGTCCTGGCTGGTGGCACAGTAGATAAGGCACTGGCCTGCAAACCCAAAAGTTGCTGGTTCAATTCCCAGCCAGGGCACAAAACCAGGTTGCAAGCCAGGTCTCAGCCGGATCCTTAGCTTGAGGCAGGTGAAAGGCAACCATACATTGATGTCTCTCTCCCTCTCTCCCTTCTCCTCTCTCTAAAAATAATAATATCTTTTTTTAAAAAAAGAGCAAGGACAATATCTTATTCATCTGTGTATCTCTGGTACTTAATTCTATACCTAACACATGGTTAGGATAAGATTCCTATTTGATAAATTCCCTGAAGGACCATGTAACTGCATTTAGTTCTCTTTAGTTTTAATTGTTCAATTATACTTATAAATTATAACTGGATAGTTCTCATTTATTGAATGCTTATGGCAGGCAAAGTACTGTGGCCAACCATTTTTGACACTTTACCTCAATTAATTCTCATAAAAAGTTTGCAAGAAAAATAAAAGTCAAGGGATTAAGCAAATTGCTATTTGTAAATCATCAGTGGTATTTGGATTCAGAGCTATCAGCTTCCAAAAATTTTCTAGAACTCATCTAATTAGTGAGTTAGTAATTGCACAGATACATAATAAATATTAGTCACTCCCCTAAAGAAATACAGTATCATGAGGCAAATTAAAAAGGAAGATAAAAATATACAGAGGCTTAGCATTCTAGGCCAAAGTCAAAATATCATGACTGTGAATATGTAAATGCTCATTAGAAAAGGGAGTTTTTAGAAAATGTGACCAACTGCAAAAACAACAACAACAAACCTCATTATATGTGTTACTATTTAATAAGTGTAGCTTCTGGAGGTGTTGTGTTTTTAGAATAAGGATTCTTTGATTTTTAATTTTTTTTAACTTGCAGAAAAAGTCACCTGGAGATTTGTTAAAACAGTTCAGTTGTCACAACCTTATGTACAGAGGTGCTGATTCAGGATGCAGTACATGGATTTACATGTCTAGTAAGCTCAGAGTGACAGCAGCTCCTGCAGGTTTGAGGAGCACATGCAGAGACCAGTTGCTTGGAACCCCTGCTTCAGAAGCTGTGCCTGTCCTTTGGGAGCCAGGCCACACTACACACCCGAGACTCTCACTGCTTTGCTCCCTGTGCCTGATGAGCTGCATTTAATTCATATGTGCATTATGATGAAGAGCTATATTAAGCACATGTACATATTTCTATTTTAAATACAGCACATTTTTAAGGAAAATTATTGTGTGTTTTATAGATCATTTACTGGATCACAAAGGGTGACATAATATATAACAGTCATATTAGAAACAAGATTCTCAACTTGTATTTAGCAACTGTTGCTTCATTTTATCAATAGTTTAATGAAGCATTTGTGTAGTTTTGGGTGGAGGTGAAGGTGGATGCAGGCATACTTTTTACCTTTGGAACTTGCCAGAGGTCATTGACTGTCTTGTTGCTCTATGTGAACACTATGGGCTAGTGGACCAGACTTCTGAGCTCTGGTGCACTATATCCTGAAGGAACCCAAAGCACCTGCTGGACCAAAGCTCCCTTGATCTAATAATCTGCCTCTCAACTTTTTTAGGTTTATGGAAATATAGTTTTACATCTCAAATTTCACTTGCTTAAATGTACAAGTTCATTGTTTTCAGTATATTCACAGTTATACAATCATTATTACTACCTAATTTCAATACTCTGTACACACTAGCAGTGATTAACCATTCCTGATGTCCAACCCCTCAACCACTACTCCTGGCCCCTGGCAGCCACTAGTACACTTTCTGTCTACATAGACCTGTTTCATATAGATATTTAATATAAATGGAATCTTTATTTGTGGTTTTTTGAGACTGGCTTTTTTCACTTAACATAATGTTTTCAGGACTCAAGATTCATCCATGTTGTAGCATTTATTAGCACATCATTCCCTCCATTGCCTAATAATATTTTCCTGTATGCAAATATCACATTTATTTCCCTTTTTATTACTTACTAGGTATTTGAGTTGTTTCCATTTTTGGCTATTATAACTAATGCTCCTGTGAACATTCATGCACAGAATTTGATGTGGACATAAGTTTTCATTTCTAAAAGGTAGGCATATAGAGTGGGATTGATGGCTCATTCCCACTCTTTTTATAAAGCTTTTATTTTGAAATAATTTACTAGAAATTGTGGGAAAATGTACCAAGAGGTCCTATGTACCTTTTATTCAGTTTTGCCCAATGGTCACATCTTGCATAACAGTGGTACATCATCAAAACCAGGGAAATGACATTAGTAGAATACACAAATCTTATTCAGATTGTTCCATTTTGGCAATGCAGTCCTATGAGTGTTTATGTGGGTGGGGCTGTGTGTATAGGGCTCTGTCCAGGGATGTGTGTGTGGTTCTATGCAATTTTATTGCATGTAGAGATTTGTATATCACCACCTCAATCAAGAAACAGTAGTTTCATCACAAGAATTCCTCAAGCTGTCCTTTTATAGCTACATCTCCTCCCACACCCAATCCCTGAACTTCAGCAACTACTAATATGTTTCCATCTCCAATAATCTCCTTTTAAGTGCTGAAAATGTTATAGACCCTATATCTATTTTCAGTCTGTACCAATTATGTGCAGACTGGGACATCAAAAGATCTATTTTCTAATTTAATCCCCTGACAATCTTTTGAACTAATTTCAGAAACCCCATCAGTTTTAACATACTGTTTTGTTTTGTTTTTTTCCTTTCCTGACTGAAATCAGGCCTAGGTAAAGTCTCACAAACCTACTGTAGCTAAGATTTGATAAACTTAATTTAATAAATACCTGTTAAATGTGAAGTACTTCGCAAGCATTTATTTAATAGGATCAATTTGATCTTATTTCTGTCTATAGGCTGTGTACGCAGATCTATAACTAAATATGTAATCATGTGGTAAATATTAGATTCTTGGGACAAAAAGAGCAAGGAGGGAAATAGCACTGAAACATACTTAAAGCCTTAACAATACAATACTATTTACTTATCATGGAAGCTTTGTGTCTATTTCTATAGTTTTACAACAGGAATATAAATGGTGAGGCACAAAAACCGTAGGTTTGACCTTGGTACTTGGAAAGGTGAGGTCTAAATAAAATTATTTTGCTCTCTGAGTTACTACCACTATCTTTAATGAGAGTGGGCTTCACAAGGACATTAAAAATTATACCTTAGGCCATAAATTAGCTGTCAGGGCTAGATTCAGACTATTTTCTTAAATATGAAAACACTGATTTGAATTCTCTGTCCAGCAACATTATTTATTTGCTTATATTGATTTAAAAGTCTGTTCTAAAGAGTTTTAATATGTCTATCAGTGTCCTTTTCATCAATAATCACAGATCTTTGTATGTATTCTTAATGTTAAAACTTCCAATTTAGCTCTAACATTTATTGTTTTTAATGGAGATAAATCTTGCCATTAATAGAGTTTATTATAGTTTTCCTTCATATTCCCATCTTCTTCCTAACAGGAAATTTTATGTTCTCCTATAATGGCCTCCAATGGCAATTTAGAACTTATGTAAAGCATATCTTGACTTTTTAAATGAATAGAAATGGTCTTTTAATTTTTCTCTTTGTCTCTATTTCATATATATACAATTATAGATATAGATATAATATACTTATAAAGGTAGATATAGATTTAGATGATATAGATGATTATAGATATAAGTATAGATATAGATATATAGGTAGATATGTAATTTTCTAATATTGAACCACTGTTGCATTTTTGGATTAAGCCCTCACTTGTCCCATTATGCCTTTTTAAAATATGTTATTGGCTTCTATTTACTGATATTTTATGTATTATTTTAGTAATATTCATAAGTGCATTCTAAAGTTTTTTTATTGTTTTGTTTTTGGTGTGATCTTTTTAGGCTTGAAGATCATGTTTACATTGTACTTAATGTTCACAACAAATAGCACCAGAATGTTAGACCCTAGTCCCTGAGTTTGGCTGAACAAACAATTCAGAGTCAAGAAATCAAATTAATGCATAAGTTTATTTAGAAAGTCACAGAAAAAGTGAGCCACAGAGGTAGAAGAAGTGGACCAGGTGGACTGTGTGGACTCAGGAAACAAATTCCAGAGGCAAAAGGAGGGATTTTGGAGCTTAGGAGAAAGAAAGACAAAGAAAATGCACCTGAGGGAAGGAAAAGGGAATGGCACAAGTGCCCTCTAAAGAGTTCACACCTGGGGAAAGAAGGGAGTGAGAAAAGGTGCCAGCATGCTCCAAAGAGAGTGAGAGTGAGCAGTGGCTTCTTTGTCTTGAGGGGTTTCCAGAGTCAGAAACTTTAAGGGAGATTCTAGGAGAGGATCTCAACAGAATATTTTCCAGCTCCCCAGATGTGTCTTTTTAGGGCTGTGGACTCAACAGACTGATAAACACTGGGGTAGGCGGCCATTAGTCATTGCAGCTGGTCCTAATGTCAGTCATGGTGTCACTTCATCTGAGTTTGATAATTTTCTGGGCCTAGAGCTGAAACACAACTGAGACATAGATGCTTTCTCTGGTTTGAGCAAAACCATATCTGCAATTAATAGAGCCCATGCTTTTTTTCCTAAGTACTTGATGTGTACAGGAACCTCATTTTCATGAGGGCTTAGTGTTTAAAGGGTGCAAGGGCTTATTTGGGAGCCCTAAGAGGCTATTCTACTGCCCCATTTTTCCTCTGCTAAGGGGATCTAAACCACATGACTAAGAACATGCCAGCAGAGGAAAGGTCAGGGGAGGGTCCAAACCATATCACCAGAAATATGAAAGAGCAGGGGTGTCTGAAAAGCTTGGCCAGTGGACATATTATGTAAAGACAGCCACTAAGAAAACTTATATAATTTACTGTTGCGTATGTGATGCTTTAGAAGGAAGTAAAGATGAATACATATGTTCAACCCACCAATCCTTCCAGGAAGTAAAAACTACTGTGTTTGTACCTTGCTTATTGTGTCATCCTTCCTATACTGCTGGCCTAACACATGACATAACAATTACTGCAAACTTTAAACTATAGAAGCTAACAAGACCAAGAAAAAAAAAAAAATACCTAGAGATACTAACATGGGGATTTCCCAAGATTTGGTCCAACCAGATAATACTACAGTAAAGTCCTTGTAGTGTAAACCACACATATTTGCTTAGAGCAGTAAGTATTTTAAAGAGCACTATTAAATATGAGAGGATGATAGATTACCTGACATTGCAGAAAAGAGTCTAATATAAAAGACCCACAAACACACAGCTGGAAGAAACAATATTTTTATAAAGATGAAAATGTCAAAGAAACTATGGTATAATTAATATTTGCAGGAATATTAGAGCTATATTGCCTCAATGAGTCAAGGATTACATTATTAAGAAAAGAGTATTCAGAGGGAAAAGTGAATATTCTATAGAATTTTTAAATGCTACAACTGAAATAGCCAAAAACTAAAAATACTCCAAATGAACTAAGAATTAAAATCCAACATCTCTGCGCAGAAGGGAGGTAGGGCTTATTAGTTTTTCAGAAGAGCTTTCTGATTCATAATTTTAAAATCACAAGGCTTATGTTCCCTAGTTTCAGGCTTTCCTATATTACTCTTAACATTCCCTTGCCTATTTTGTATCCACTAATTAATATTTTCTAATCCCTGCATTTTTTTCCTATTATAATCCATGGACATGAACTAAGGAGTATGGGATTGCAGGAGGGAAGTGGGGTCCTGGGTGAAGGGGAGCAAAGGAAAAAGAAGTTGGGACAACTATAACAGCATAATTAATAAAATATACTTTAAAAAGAGATGCAAAAGACTCAAAATCCAAGCACTTCTAAAAAAATCACAAAGTTTATTTTCAATTAATACATCATTAAAAATGTCAAATAAACAAAAAACTGACAAAAAAGAAGAGGCAACATTGCATGAAACAATACAGTAACAATAGCAATAATAATAATGGTAATAAAAATAGCTCATATTTATCAAGAAAATTCTATGTACCATGCACCATGCTAAGTGCAATATGCACATTATTTCTTTGAATCCTTACAATTGTATGAGGTAGGGCTTTTTGTACCTATAGCCATATGAGAAAATTAGTGTTTTGAGAATTTATTAGCTAGCTATTGCTCCATAATGAATCACAGCAATATGCAGCATCTGGAAACAATAGACTTCACTACTTTATAGGTTATAGAACCTGAGTGCTTCTGGCTGGATCCCTCATAGGGCTTCAGTTAAGACATCAGCCAGAGTGGTGATCATTTCAGTGTTTAATGGTGGAGATCTGCTTCAGAGCTCATTCCCATGACATATCTCATGAACTTCCATGCTCACTCATGGAATCTTTATATTAGAGTTAGCTTATCCTAGAGTGAGTGATCCAGGGTTACCCAAAGTGGGAACCCTTGTCTTTTTATAATCAAGACTTGGAAATGATATTTATCACTTTGTCATATTCTATTAGAAGCATACCTGTAAGTCCAGCCCACATTCAAGAAGAATGAATTCATGAGCAAGATACAAATACCAAGAGGTGAGAGCAGAGTGTATTAGCTTAGTGATTGCTTACCAGGGGGAATTAGCTTATCCAAGCACCCATAGATAGTAATCCATAGTCCTGTGGTTCAAAACAATCCAATTTGACTCCAGGTCTCAACCTCTTAACCACTATGTAACGCCCGCCCCTCCAATGCTGTCTGAGTGGGACAGCAGCAACCCTTTCACATGGTTGCTATCTTGGATATGTGGGAGTGGCTGGGAAGAGATACCACACGTTGAGGTGACTTCCACATGTATGACACACCCAGGTATGTTTTCATTTGGGCAAAGGGGAATAAGCTATATGTTATGGTCAGTACGTAGGGTGCAGCTATAACTCTCCGACATACCTCCTATATCAGTAAATGTATATGGCTGCAAGAGAGAAGTCTATGAGTGCAAGGATAAATTTGTGTTCACTAAAATTTATAAAAACATAAAACCTCTCAATATTTAGAACTTTATTGGCAGTGAATTATTTGATATAACCCTCATACTTGATCATGACAAACTGCAGTTTCATTTTCCTGGGATGGGGCATTCATCACAGGGATATGCTGGTGAAGGTGAAGAGCTGGTACTCTGTCTGTAAATCTGTTAGGAGCCACTGAAGTGTTTTAAGCATGGGAAGATGACACAATTGGATGTGTACACTCTACCCTGAGTTACACCATTTTGCCCAAAGCTTGAGACAACAGCAGATGCCTCCTTTACATCCCACTGAATTCATTCTTGTCAGTGTAATGAGATTTATCTGTTATCTACAGATTGGTCAAGGTACTATAGCTTAGTGCACCTGTGTCTGCCTCCCCCTAAACACTAAGATCTTTGTGGCTGCAACCAAGCTTTGAGCTCATAAGGCACAGGCCGCCTTCTTTATGTCCTTCTTTATGTGCGTCTTTATGTCCCTTCTTTATGTCCTGTCATCTGGTGGCAATCACATTGTTGACATATTTTAAGAACTCAGTAAAGGTTTAAGTCAAAATAAACTTGATTGGGCACCTTTATGTTAGTTATTGTGCTAAGCTCTGGATATATATATAGATATATATATATATATATATACATATATATATATATTTCCATTTTCTGTTATTAGTAAAAAGGCATGACTGTGTATGTTCAGTTTCAGAACAGAGAAGTGCAAGTGCCATAGGGGAGACCTTTTGAAGGGTATGCCCTCTGAGATGGTTGAAAGAATGATTGTTATGGTGATTGGAGGGTGTGACCCTGTTAAGTATTGGAATGCTGGTTTGTTAAGATTTAGGGGGAAACTCAAGGTTATAAAAAGGTAGTCAATATAAGTAGAAGCCACTGATTCATCTATGTAGAGCCATACAAAGTTTCCTCCCTGCTGCCTTTGTGTCTTCTCAGCCCTCTATGAGAGATCCTGCGAGGTGTACAGGCACCAAGGGAACACAGCTGGCTTCTTCTACATCGACCCGGATGGTAGCGGGCCACTGGGACCTCTCCAAGTGTACTGCAACGTCACAGGTGAGGGTGCAGAATTCCCACTCACGCTCTGTCTAGTTGTGTGATGATCTATGGCAAAGGAAAGTCCAGAGGAAGGAGACAGTCTTGTAAATAAAAGATCAAGTTCTGAGGGAAATGATATTTTAATAAATAATTAGCAGCTTGGTTATTTTCATGAGAAAACAAAGCTTGTTAATAGTCTTGATGTTATACCAAAAATAAGAATTAATTACCAAGCCTTTTCTGTGGTATTAGTCAAAGACATCTTTCTCTCTTAAAACTCAAAAACAGAAAATGAAAGAAAATTACCAAATCAAACAAAAAACAAAACTCAGAATTAATAGGAAACCTTGACTCAGAAAGTAGAAAAACTTGATTTATGTTTGGCCTGAAGGGCTGTGAATCCCACATTCTCTTAAAACTTCAGTTGTTGCCCTGGCTGGTGGCACAGAGGATAAGGCGTTGGCCTGCGAACCCAAAAGTTGCTGGTTTGATTCCCCCACCCCGGCCAGGGCACATAACCAAGTTACAAGCCAGGTCTCCAACCAGTTCCATGGCTGGAAGCAGGTGAAAGGCAGCCATACACTATTGTCTCCCTCCCTCTCTGACTATCTCCCTTCCCCCCTCTCTGCCCATCTGAATACAAAGGGCCACTTTATTTTCCTGCAAAGAATGCTAGTTACATGAAATTGAATGCTATTTCATTGCATTCCATAATCCTTCATCTGCGAAATACATATATGTTATTTGCTTCTTAATAGTTCTAGAACATAAATTAGAAATTGTTTCTGTTTTCTTTTCATGGTTATGGTAACCTACAGAGTATCTGGTTAAGTACTAGGTGGGGTTCTCAATGGATCTTAGTTATTTCAAAATGTAATTAACATACAGATCTCTGAAGGTTCTTGCTAAAAATCTAGACATCCAAGTCCCAGAAATTCTAAATCAGCAAATGCACTTTTACTGAGCTCTTCAAGTGATTCTGATGAAAATCACCCCTGGTCCACACTTTACCAAATACCAAGTCAGTGATTTGACTTATCAGAATAAGGCAAAGGTGATATAAATACATGCTGATGAGTGATCAGTGCCTATCAACTCTGAGAACTGAACCCAGAGTTCATAAAACATTATTTTTAAAATCTTCATAACAGAAACCTGAGATGACATTTTTAACTCTATCTTACATAGAAGGAAAAAGGGTATGAGAATTTCATGACTTGCTGGAGGTAATAAATACTGAAATTAATAGTTAAGAGTCAGGACGCAAACAAAAGCTTTTGGCTCAGTAATGATCTATATACCTCTAAACATTAATTAGACATTTTGTATTGTTCATGTTTTGCTTTAAACAGTGCTTTTATTTTTGTTAGAAAATATATCAAAATTAATTACTAAAAATTAAAGAATAATATATAAATAAAATTTTAAAGTCACCTATAAACCATAATCCAGAGATCATTGCTTATTTTTTAAAGATGTTTTTATTCATTCTTTTTAGAGAGAAAGGTGGGGAGGAAGGAAGAAAGAGAGAGAAACATCAATGTATGGTTGCCTTTCACCTGCCTCTAGCTATGGACCTGGCTAGAGACCTGGCTTGCAACCTAGTTATATGCTCTGGCTGGGAATCAAACCAGTGACCTTTGTGTTCACAGGCTGGCACCAACCCATTGAACCACCAGCCAGGACTCTATTGTTATTTTATTGTTAGAATTTTCCTGTGACATTTTAAAATAAATTTAAAATTTATAATTAAATATATATATTAGATACATATATTTTGTAATCATAAATTTAACCACCAATGTGTACTTTTTTCCCCTTTCACATCCAGACAATTTACCATTTAATTACTGCCTTCTGTCAGCTTCTCAAATTATATTAATAGAAAGTTTTCTTTGGTGGTTACAGAATAGACAGGGGGATGTTAAGAAGAATAAAGGAAGTAGAGAAGCCAAAGAACTTATGTGAATGATACATGGACATGAACTAAGGGGGGCATTGCCGAAGGAAATGGGGTACTGGGTGGAGGGGGGCAAAGGGGGAAAATTGGGACAACTGTAATAGCAAAATAAATAAAGTATATTTAAGAAAAAATAAAAATAAAATTATAAATTTAAAAGATTAGCATAGGCTTGTCCTTATCCTGTGAGTAGAAATCATGTTCTTTCACAGGACTGCAAGAAAAGCAATTCTGAGAGACCCACACCTGGAAGGTTGTGGCATGATAGGATTTACATGTGTGGAAATAGGCTGCCTTGGGGTCCACAATGGCCCATATCTGTATGTCCTGCCCTGGAAAAAATCCAATTTTATCTTTATCAGGGCAAGAAATAAGATTAAAGATCCTGTGTCATATTAAAATTTAGTATTTTGAAGCCTGCATAGTCTGTGGAACCCCAGGCAGTTACTAGATCCACATGACTGCTACTTAATGCACCAGCACAGGGGTGAACATGTGCAACGGGGAAAGAGAAAGAGAGAGGAAGAGAACCCTTCGTTAGCTGGGTTTACATCATCCAAGACTTGGGAAAGATCAGACACTCCTTCAAACTAACCAATCAACTTCCTAGCTTTTGTGGGCTTCTGATTGGCCCATCCCCTAACCAATCTATCTCCTAGATTTTCCAGGGATCCATGTCTCTTATCCAATCCTTTTCCTAGGCCTCAGGTGGTTGCCATTGTGGCTCTTATTGCACTTGTGCTTACCTCACCTCACTTGATAGTCTGTGTCAGTGAACAGGAAGATTGAAAACCCTGTCCTTCCTCCCCGTAAAGGGGATGGAGCGGGTGTTTATCACTTTTGTAGGCCAACGATGTGATCCCCTGGGGTTTGTGAAGTTGCAGCTTCCTGACTAAGCAATTTATGCTCTCTAGTTTATTATGCTTAATAATGCCTGATTGCTTTTGTGCACTTTATTAATATCTACCTACCTATCCTAACACTTATATTATTAAAATGTATATTGAAATTAAAATATGTGCAGTAAATATAGCTTCAATTTTTAAACTCTCCAAAATAATGTAAGTACAGTGACACAGAGGATATAATTAATACATAGGTCTCATTTATATAGAATCTCTGTTTGTCTTTGAAAAGACTTAAGATTCACATAGGTCTTTTGTCCGGGAATGGCTAAAGATGAGGGTTTACTTGCATATAACTGTAACTGTTTTATTGATGTGATCTTGAAGAGAAAAGGACCTTAGAGCTGTGTCTCAGAGTCAACAGGCTTCATTATAGATGACTGAGCATTTCTTTTAAAGGTGATTTTTGATCACATGCTGTTACAAAATACACAAGTTTTATTTTTGTTTTTATAAAACAAACCTCTATGTAAGCTAAACTATATAATTCTGTTTAACTGAGAAATATTTTAGTATATTCACATAATTATAAATCTATGTTTTTCTATTTGTAAAATGTTTAATGTTCTTAAATATGAGTGACTTATAACTCTAGCAAAAGTATCACAAAATGTTCAGGAAAGAAAGGGAGGGAAAGGAAGAGAGGAAATGAAGATACTTGGTCTGTGTTTAACTCCCATTTGTAAAAATACCAACCAAGTTGCTATTCTCTGCCCTCCTCTGCACCATCACTGGGTAATAACACAGAATGGATATAAAGAGCACTGGGAGGGAGGGATCTGGGTTCTCTTCCAGAAACTGTGCCTGGAGCTAGGTGCTCCTGGCCTCATTGCAGATCTCTAAAATAAGGACCTGGGGCCAGGTGGTCTCACAGCCAGCCTCATTTAGAATTTCTTGAGGGACTATGCCAGGTTCAGCAGAAAAGGGAAAACTTCTCTTAAGAAGTCTACAGATATTTGCAAATATATGTCAAGAGGGTGAAGGATAGTTTTAGTTGTGGAAAAGGGTAAATTTGAATCTCAAAAGCATCTTTCTTTAAAATGTACGCTTTGGGAACATTAGCTTTCCATTTCTTTAGGCAAGATGGCACCTTACTGTCCTGGAGATTTAACTGCATCTCACCTAGCAAAGGAGATAAAATTCTTGAAAGCTTAAGCAGCTACTGTCTCTTTGAATCTAAGCCAACATGACCTGTGCATGGGGAAAGGAGGCCAGTTGGGGGGAGTATTGATAAGTGGACTGAATCTAGGCTTCTACAAATGTTGACAGTGTGCTGCCTTCAAGACTAAATCACTTTCCCTGGGGACTAGTTTGGATGGAGGAATGACTAAAATTATGGGTGAGGAAGATAAGAATTCTGTAGGAATACACATTTGATGTACTTTCAGCAGCTAAATAATTTACAACTCATTTCAGTTCAACGTAAATGTACACATTTCAGACACTATGAGAACTGCTAATTTTTGCTAATGTAAAAGTGTGTCTACATTAGCTTCTCTAGGTTTCTATAATAAAATTCCACAAATCGAGTGGCTTAAAGATAAAAACAAACCAATATACAAAAAACAAACAAACAGAAGTACATTGTTTCATAGCTCTGGAGACTAGAAATCCAAAATCAAGGAACCCATTGTCTGTCTATAAAAGGGTTTTGCTTATCTATTTGTTTGATTGTTTGTTTTTGTTTTTGGTTAATTCCTTCCAAAATGATTACCAGAGGGGATTACCAGAGGGGAAAATGGGTGAGGGGAGGTAGAAGAGGGTACAAGAAGATAAATGGGGATGGAAGGGGACTTGATGTGAGTGGCGAATACATAATACAATAAATAGATTATGTATTATAGAATTGTATACCTAAAACCTATGTAATTTTATTAACCAATGTCACCCAATAAATTCAATAAGAAAATCAAAGAGCCTACAGGACTATGTTCCCTCTGAAACCTGTATAGGAGAATCCTTTCTTGCCTCTTCCTAGCTTTTGGTGTTCTGTGCAAACTTTGGGCTTTCCAACACCTATAGCAGCAGCACTTCAATCTCTACCTTCCAGAGGCTGTCACCCTCCTTACTTGTGCCATAGTCAAATGTTGCCATCTTCTGCCATGTGACTGTTGACCTGTTTCTTCTTTTCTTATAAGAATACTGGTCATGTTGAATTAGGGTCCAACTTAATGGACTATGACTTTATCTTTATTGATGATATTTGCAGAGAACCTATTTCTAATTAAGGTGCCCTTCATAAGTACTGAGAATTAGGACTTTACATATATATTGGGGAACAAAAACCAATCTATAGCAGTATCATTTCAGCAACAGTTTGCATCACAGGTTAATCATGGGGAAGACACAGCAATAATTAAAATATAAGGACAAGACCCTGGCTGGTGGCACAGTGGATAAGGCACTGGCCTGCAAACCCAAAGGTCGCTGGTTCGATTCCCAGACAGGACATAGAACCAGGTTGCAAGCCAGGTCCGTAGCTGGAGGCAGGTGAAAGGAAACCATCCATTGATGTCTCTCTTTCCCTCCTTGCCTTTCTCTATAAAATAATAAATAAAATCTTTAAAAAATAAAAATTAAAAAATAAAGTAAAATATAAGGACAATGACAGGGTATCTGTAGTGTGTGCTGGGAGCATGCAGATGGGGTCTAACCAGCTATTGAAAGTGAAAGAGCTTTGGGCAGGAGAAGAGGCATAGGAAGACACTTTCAGAAAGATCAAATAAATGTCAAAAATAAAGTTATATGGTCCCATATACCTGCATAGTTGTGGGAGTCACCAAACTCACCAAGATGTATCACTAGTCTAGAACACTGAAAAACTCATAAGGCTGAATGAATAGGAAAAAAAAAAAGGATCAAATTTAAGAAGGTGCAAGCAAAAACTGTTGTAAGTTCATGGTATAAACTGTAGTTTCCCATCAAGAAAATCTGCTGTCTCAATTCCAGGAGAAAAATGGAATGGTTTTATTATAAATAATTATTAAGCATGCAGAACTATTTACTATTTCTGTATGAAGATGATGTTTCTGAGCTCCAGCAACAAGATAGCATTCTCATATCATTCATGGACTTAGCACTGTTCTCCTATCTTGAGGACAGTGGATATGTCAGATGGCTTGCTCACATGATGGACCATTTATTTACAAAGGTATAAACATATACAGGAAGAAATAATGGGAAGGGAACCATACTACTGACTAGTAAGAGAGGCGCTGTTCCTCCTATTATTAGACTCACAGAAGTGCAAGCGTTGCCAGAGCAGGAAGCATGATAGTGTGTAGAAAAACTGTTTACTCCCATATGGAAATAGCCAGCAGTGAGTTTGGAGTATGATTTCAGTCTCCCTTGGCTCTTTCCAGTCTCCTTCCTGTGCCTCCAATGAGAATACACTGCTAGAGCTCAGAAAACAAGAGCAGCTTTCCTTGGTGTAATGCTTAATTTCATGTTCCAACTTGGCTGAGCTGCTATGCCCAGACATTTGCTCAAATATTATCATTAATGTTTCCATTAGGGTGTTTTAAAGATAAAATTAACATGTTTGTCAGTGGATTTTGCATTAAGTATATTGTCCTTTAAAATGTAATTGGGCCTTATCCAATTAGTTCAAGACTTTAACAGAACAAGGACCAGCATCTCCCAAACAAGAAAAAATTCTCCAGCAGATGTCCTTCGGATTTTAACTGCAACTCTTCTCTGGGTTTCCAGTCTGTTGGCCTACCCTACAGAGTTTGGACTTACCAAGACTCCATAAGAGAGAAAGACAGGAAGAGGGAGAGAGAGAGACAGAGAGACAGAGAGACAGAGAGACAGAGAAGATTTATAAGTACATTTGCATCCTGTTGGCTCTGTTTCTTTGCACAACCTGCTTAATAACTTTGGGGTTCTGACAGTCTGGGCCCTTTTACTCTCTCCTTTCAGTTTCTGTGTATGTCCATCATGGTACTGACCACACTGCATTATAACCAGCAGCATTTATTTATGTGTCCCCATCGCATTCTGAGCTCCTTGATGGAAACTGAGGGACAGGGTGTGAGGAGTCTCTGGACCAATTTTGCACATACATTCATTAGACCCAGTGTAAACAAAACTATGAGAAATCACAGCTAAATTTAATATTAATGTCTACCTTTCTCCTTTTCTTCTCCCTCCTTCCCATAACTTGTCATAAACTAAGGCCCTCCCTGTTTGTTCCCTTAAACCAATAGTTTGGTGCTGTGGCTTCTGCCTCAATGTCTAACTTTAACCTGGCTTGAGTCATTCCTATTTTTTGTAACTCTTCTGCAAATCCAAGAGTAAAAGTAGTCAACTGATCTTCATTATCTTTAAGACTTTTCATTGCTTACCCATTCTAAAACAGGTATTTTGTAATCACGTTGGATTTCAAAAACCAGTGCTGGCACATTCTAGCTGTCTGACTGTCTGCCCTTGGACAAGTATTTAACATTTATGAATCTTGGTTTCCTTATTAATAAAATGGAGATGATAAAGAAAGCTACCTTTCAAAATTAATGTGAAGATTAGAACATAGGAAAAGTTCCTAGCCCCCCAAAAGTAGAGTAACCCAATATTATGGTGTAATAATTAATTGCACCTTCTCTCAAAATCACTATTGTCCTAGTGTAGATAATATCTACATAGTCATCTTCACCTTAAACAATAACACTCTTCTATAGTCAGCAATAAAGTATTTACTCCTTCACAGATGTCATGAGATTTCTGAGGCTCTAGGAGCCTAAGGGAAGTGTTCCTGAGGGGAATCTTCCAGTGAAAGCACAGTAAGAAGGGCCAGGAACCTTGACAAGATTTTCCTTAGAATGTGATATTTAAACTTACCCTGCTTAATTTACATTTCACCATTTTTAATGTTAACAAGACATCTTGGCAATGTGTTAACAGACATTTCCCAGCCACATACTGCCTTTCCTCTGTAGAGTACAAATGCATACTGATATGCCAAATTGTTTGTCTAGAAACACTAAAAAATACACATTTATTTCTTATCTTGATGAATATAATGCCAATTTCATGCATCCACACCTGCACAGAAATCAGGCAAGGTGTTTGCAAGGAATGTTTAGTCAAATCTTTAAAGCAAAACTTGTTTTCCATTCTCAAACAGCTCATAATGAGAACACCTTACAAGTGTCCATATCTTATTACTCTCACTATTAGAATGTTCTGTTTCTTACTCCTATGGCAGCAGGCTCAGTTTTCACTAAAACTCATCAAAGAATGTATATTGGTGTAGGTAGAGAAGCCACATTTAATCTCTCTAATACTCCTGTACATAATAGTGCAGTGTGATTGCAGATAATAGGTTACCATCCAAACTATTTATAGAAAGAAAGAATTATTTCCATCCAGTTAGGTCTAATAGTAGTCAGTCTTGCTTCCCAAAGTTAGGCTACTATCAGTGAATTTATAATTTATAAATGGGCTACACAAGGATCAGGCAATATAGAGATAACAAAACTCATACTTGACATATAAAGACAACTTATAGTGCATGTATTTCTCACTGAGCTTTTTAGTATGTTGTTAATTTTTGGCAGTTGTATTTTACATCAAAGAGAAATATAATTCAGTTGTTGTCATGTTCATCTGTAATGAAGTTCTGTCCTTGTACTTTCTATCGACATCTTCCTGATGATTTCTACCATGAATACTTCTTCCAACAGACACATATACATGCACACACATACACACACACACACACACAAACACACACACACACACACACACACACACACATACATACACATAAACACCAAAAGGAAGTATTCACTTTCATTGCCTTGACAAGGTTGTCTATAACAAGCTGGGCTCAAGTCTTCAACATTGTTTTTTGTCATAAACTGGATAGCCATTATTGCAGAAGGAATCTTGCCAAGAAGTTGCCACTTGATTACACAGTGCATAAAATTGTGCTATTTATTAGCTACTGGCCTAGTTAAAGATTCATCACTGAAGCAGCTGGGATAATTTTTGTTTTACAAATGTGTTGATGAGGCTCATAAGTTATAAAAATAAGGTTTCTTTATAGCCATCAGATCTAAAAATTTTGCTTCATTCAGTATGCAGTGCCTCTTATCAAAGGGCCCTAAAGCATAGGTGGCAACTGTTCCTCTATTACTATGAATTGATGTACATTGGTTGTCTGCCAGGCCAGGCACTGGAAGCCACTGAAGATGTAGAAATATTTAAGATATGATCTTCCAACTCTGCAGAATCTACAATCTCATGCTCTTGTGGTAACAAGTCCCCAAATCAGCCTTCCCCACTCTGATTCATCATCTATCCATGCAACAGCCAAGGTGTTCTTATAAAAACATAGATATATCCCACGTCTCTTAAATATGCAAATTCCAAGCTCCTTTTATATAGATTACAGTTTTTGAAGGGCATGGTTGTGAGGATATACAAGCTCAAATGCATTAATTAAGAGTCTTAGAATAATGTCTATACTTATTACATCATCCAAATTATCATAATTGGTATTTATTATAATTATTGTCTGTAGGACAAGCATCAAGGCCCTTGATTGTAGCCTCTCAGTTTCTCTCTTCATAAGTGGGGGTGATAATAATAGTATTTTATTATTGCTATGTAGGCAATTACATGAGTTGAACATTTCAACAGGGTGGAGAGTGACTGGCACAAAGGTAGTAAAGAAAATGAAGGTCATTGCTCTTTGTTGGGGTCCCCCTAGGTCGGTGTCAGGGCATGGAGCCCCAAACAGTCCAGGTTAAGCCTGTAAGACCTGACAAACCTGGGTGCATACAGGCTCCTATGCTCCAAGGTGGGCCCCAATTATGAATCTGGCCTTGGGAATATTCCATACATCCTTTGAAGTCTGCCTTGTGACCTAAACTTCCTGAACTTGGGTATTGGACCCACAGTAGATGTTAAACAGTAACTTCATGTGATCTCACCCTCCCTAAAATTCTGTGGGCTACCTGGAGTTCTTGGAGTCACCTTGTCTAACAGACCATAGTCTGAAGCAGATGGTCTCATTCCTTCTATTGTTATCTAAACTTAACAACTCCCCTTCTTTTGAATAATCTTCTGTGGTAATGAACTCCTCTCCAAATGTATTTTTCTTTTTTTTTCTTTTCTTTTTTTAAAAAGATTTTATTTATTATTTTTAGAAAGAGGAGAAGGGAGAGAGGCAGAGAGGGAGAGAAACATCAATGTATGGTTGCCTTTCACCTGCCTCCAGCCACGAACTTGGCTGGAGACCTGGCTTGCAACCTGGTTATGTGCCCTGGCTGGGAATCAAACAAGCAACCTTTAAGTTTGCAGGCCAGCACCTTATCCAGCTACCAGCTAGGGCTCAAATGTATTTTTCTTTTGTTTAATACTTTATGGTGTCAGCCAGGCATGGTGCCTGCATAGGGATCCCAAAAGACTGGTTTCTAAGGCAAAGCTGGTCTCTCTAGCAGGTAGCATAATCTCCTGAAAATTAAAACATTAAATAAAATTACTAAGTCATAAAGATGTAATATTATCCTGAAATTAAAGCACTGTCACCTTTGAATTACCAATAATTTTAACAGCCACTTAGAAAATATTCCTTCTACAATCCCTTCAACACAGCCAGTTGACTCCAACCACATGAATGAGAAGAAAAGGCTCAGAACCAAGATGAGAGGATGACTGCTCTGTGACTTTTTACTCATTTATTGGCTTATTCATTCATTCACCTTCCTTTACTGACTCACCCCCTGATTTCTTGCATTCCTTTATTAATGTTTCATTTATTTACTTCCACTTTTTATGTGTTTGGTTACTAATACATATACATTATTTACTCATTCGTTGAGTCAGTCACTCAGTTATTTGGATGGTCATTTAGAAATTAAGTCATACAAATAGCTCTGAGCACTGACTGAGCTGGGTACCAAGGTTACAAAATGAATGTCTATCCTTGTCCTAAAGGATCTCACAGTTAGTTTAGAGAGGGGTACATATTTTGAAAATGGGTATTTCATGCAAGTTATAGAAAATAAAACAGAAGCCAATAGATGCTGAACACATAGTAAAAAGGAAGCCATGGTTGAATATCTGGAGCAAGGAAGACTAGACATGGTGGTTGGGAAAAGTGCCCTTAGAGGGCTGAACTCTGAACTGATTTTTTAGTATAACTATTTAATATTTAACTAAGCATCTACTGGTATGAGGCTCCATGCCAGGGACTTTATTCTCATGATAGTATTCCATTTTCCTGAAATTATATGAAGAAGGTACCATTCTTTTCATTTACGTAGGAAAGCACTGAATTCTTGAGAGGCTGAATCATTGTGCAGGGTCTCACAAATGGACATATGTTGGCCAGAAAGTGAAGTGAGGTATGTGATTCCCATCCCTGGGTTCCAAGGCCAGGATGCATATAGGTTCTGAAACAAAGAAAAAAATCTATGTGTCTATACAAAGTGTACCCTTCTTCTGGCCTGTGAGGCCCCATCTGTCAGTCAGTGTCCCTGCAGGAAGCTCCTCAAGGACATGCTCCTTGTCCTTGAAGGAATGAGGCCTCCATTATACAAACTTTCCCTCTTGATCATCACTTTCTTTATCTGTAAAATGAGAATAATCAGGCCATTTTGCAAGCTTTTTCTGAACATTAGATGACAATTATAAAAATTAAGGTTACTTCAATTTTTTTTTCAAAGAATGACCTAAGATGGATGTTTAAAATGACATTTTCTAGGCTGTTCCCAGTAATATTTCTTCAGTAGGTTTAGAACAGTGATAAGAAATAGCATTTTTGCCGTGGCTGGTAGCTCAGTGGATAGGCACCAGCCTGCAAACTGGAAGGATGCTGGTTCAATTCCCAGCCAGGGCATATAACCGGGTTGCAAGCCAGGTCTCCAGCCAGGTCCTTAGATGGAGGCAAGTAAAAGGCAACCATACATTGATGTTTCTCTCCCTCTCTGCCTCCCTCCTTCCCCCTCCCTCTAAAACTATTTATTTAATAAATAAAATCTTAAAAAATAAAAATAAAAAGTTTGTTTTATTTTAAAAGAAAAGAAAGAAACAGCATTTTTAACAAGTACCTGAAGACATCAGACTTTGGGAAATATCTATGTAAGTTGACCAACACATTGCCTAACACTTAAGTCCCCTTTTCTTTAGTCGTATTTCCACTACTCAGTGACCGAAACAGTTGCTCTTCTTTAGACATGAAGATAAGGATTATTCTGTCACCTTCCCAATGGATGTTTCACACACATATTTATCGCAGATACCTGATGAACCCTTCCTTCTAGTTCTGTGCAGATCAGGACACAGTCCAATCAACTGGAGTTTATTGAGACTGCTTTGTATTTAACTTCCAATGGTAAAGCACTTTTGTATAGACCATTCTATTCATACAATTACCCTGTATATACTATGACCATGGGATCCTAGGAAAATTCACTTCTATGAGACTCAATTTTCTCATCTGTACAATAGGGATGATCAGTTGTTCTTACTTCACTGGGTTGATGCACGTATGAAGTAAAATTAATACTCTTGGTACTATATTTGGCACTCTCTAAGAGCTTCTGAAATGGAAGTCATCATTACCACTATCACAGGAGAATCTAGATACTGAAGGAATTCAGAGACAAGAATGACCATAAAGGTCTCCTGGGAGAGTTGGGGCTTGGGCATGACCTTGATAGATGGGAGTCCCAAAGCTAGGCAAAGAGGAGAAGAGAGAAAAGCCAGTTCTTCTGAGCTCAGTGAGGTTACAAATATGGAGAAGTAGTGAGCAGGTACCCCAAGGCCCTTCTACTTGCTGGAGGAGCCCTGGCTCCCTCATGTATCTGAATGCAAAGCTACCATTGGCTGAACATTTCTTGTTCAGAAGAGTGAAAGAACAGGTGGGAGTCAAAGGTATCTTGCTTTCTTGCTTGCTGCTGCTCACTTTTGCTCTTAGTGTAGGATTCCAAAGAATGATGATGAATCAAAGCCTGTCTACATGTCCCAAATAATAAAAGAGCCAGGATGTGCAAGCAGGTTAAGATTCCATGTTCTGTGAAGTAAGGGAGGCAGAATAGCTAGTGATAAGAGCACCAGTCAGCCTTGCATTTTATGTATGCAAGTGTTTGAATATGTTATTTTTATCTATGTATGAAGAGAAGCTAGTTAGAGACATTGATTAGTTACAGGATTTCCATGTGGGTTTTCCCTTGTTAGCTGTAATCAGAATTCTATGCAGCCCTCATGCATTATAGCCAGTACTCCTTTCTGAAATATTATCTGCTCACGTTTTTCCTTAGACCAAACTCTCATTCTTTTTTTTTTTACGAAGTTTCTTTCCCTGACACAATTCTTATGATTACCCCTTTAATTTACTTAATCAACAAATTCAGCATAATCTACAATATCTTGGCCTTGGTTTGAATCCCAGTGTTGATACTTCTTAGTTTTGTCAAGTTATCTAACTTAGGTGACTTATTTGGCCACACTGTTCCTCAGTTTCCTATGCAGCTTTTAATAATAGAACTTATCTTTAAAGGTGTCATGAGGTTCATATGAAATAATCTATGTAATCCATAAGAAAAAATGTCTGACATTGTATACCCAGTGCATCATAGATATTATTTATTATTTTTATCACATTATGCCCAGAAACATTGACTCTGGTTTCTGAGGATTCAGTAATTATAATAATAAGCAATAACCTTTATGATTGCACAACATCTGACATACTAAAATCACTCATGAATATTAATTCAACATTATTAATAAATACACTGAAAAATGGATATACTATCATAGTGTGAATATTTGAATTTGATAATAAGTTTTGCTATTTAATAATTGTTTGGCCAATTAGTCCTTAGCCATGTGTGTGTGTGAGTGTGTACACAAACGCACATTCGCTTGGATTTGTTGGAGCATAGCAGAAGAGTTTTGAGCACTTACTATATATGAAGCACTGTGCAAAGTGCTATTGGTTTTCACCCAAGTTTTATTTTGAAGTATCAAAACCTACAGAAAAGTTGAAAAAATACTAAAATAAACCTGTTATACTTTGTTCTAACTCTTAGTATTTTGCCACATTTACAAATTTGTGCTCCCCTCATATCTGTTTCTCTATCTCTAATTGTTTCTTTTCCTCCCTCCTCATAAATTACCCTTTTTCCATAACTACTTGAAAATAAATTATAGATATATTCATAATTTATTTATTTTTAAATATTTTATGTATTAATTCCAGAGAGAGGGTAAGGGAGAGAGGCAGAGAGGGAGAGAGACATCAATGTATGGTTGCCTTTCACCTGCCTCCAGGTAAGGAACTGGCTGGAGACCTGGCTTGCAACCTGGTTATGTGCCCTGACTGGGGAATCGAACCAGCGACCTTTGGGTTCTCAGGCCAGCACCTTGTCCACTGTGCCACCAGCCAGGGTGCCATATTCATAATTTACACCTAAAGACTTGAGCTTATAGCTCTTAGAACAAAGATATTATTTGATATAAATGCAATATTAGAATCATACATAAAATTAAATTAATTAATATCAAATATACAATATATAGTCTATCTTGTCTCTATTGTATCTTTTATAGTAGTGCCTGCTTTTATATTTTTATTTAGGATTAAACTATTGTCCACATGATAGATATTTTTTAATCCTCACATGAGGATATATTTATTGATTCCAGAGAGAGAGAAAGGGAGTGAGACAGATAGACAAACATTGATGTGAGAGAGAAATATCAATCAGTTGCCTCCTGTATATTCCTAGGCCAAAGCTAGAACCCACAACCTAGGTATTTGCCCTTACCAGGAATCAAGCCCACAACCTTTTTGGCTTATAGGATGATGCTCCAACCAACTGAGCCATCCAGCCAGGGCCACATGATATATGTAATTGGCATATCCTTTCAGTCTCTTTTAACTTGAAGGCCCCATTCCATAGTTCATATTATTCAATATTTTGTTTGCTTTTCATGACATTAATTTTTAAAGAGTAGTACAAGCCAGCTCTTAAGTGAAATATTCCATATTTTGGATTTTTTGATTACTTGTCATCATTAGGATACTTTGGAAAGGCAATCTCATGAATAGTGTGTGCTTTCCTCAGAGCTTCCCATTAGAAGGGATATGATGTCATTCTGGGCCATACTGGGATTGCTCAATTCCATTATTTGGCTGAAGAAGTTCTGCTAAATCTCTACATTATGAAGGTAACTTGTAATCAGTAGGTTAGCTATGCGGTTCTATGGGAGTATCTTGTTCCCCAATATCATCTCCCAATCTGTTAATGATCCTAACCCATATAATTCCATATAATTAATGAACCAGAATTTTCAAGTGTCTTTCTAATTATATAAATTCTTCTAATTTATAGCTGTCATTCTGCCTTCTTCTTCACAGAAGAGCCTTTTAAATTTGTTATTCCTTTTCCTTCTCCACCTCCCTTTGTGTCACTATAAACCTATAAATTATTTCAGTTTAAAATGGTGTTATTATTATCATTCTATTTTTTGATGTTAAACATGTCTTTAATATAGCTAGCTGTGGTTCCTTTATTTCTACTCCTATGTCTTCCTTACATGTGTCCTTTAATCTTGGAGTACTTTCTTGCTTTCTAGCACAAGGTGTTCCAAGATGCTACCTTGATCTTTCACTACCTAAATCCAGGCTGTTATTTTTCAAAAGAAATCTAGTTCATTTTTGTAGCAAATTGCTTTTGGAAATCAATATCTAAGTGTTAAGACTTATTTATTCTAGAGTAATATGGCCCTTACTGCATGTGAAGCAATTTTAGTGGACACGGAAAAAAAATGCACATGTGTGCTCCAGAGCAGACATATCAGCTGAAAGAGATCATCCCACTCTCTTCTTTGAGGACTTTTGTTTGTTTATTTGTTTGTTTTTGTCAATAACTTCCAGAACCAGAGTATAGATCCATGAAGCAGATGAAGTGAACAGTCTTACATGTATAGAAGGCTTGTCTCCTTCTGTGACCTGGTAAGAGGAGATATAATTAAGGCCTTGACTATGTTTTCCCAGAACTAAGGCAAGACTTCTTCAGTCAGTGCACTGCCTTATAGATGCCTCTCAGTTCAATCCCAGCTAGTTCAGCACTTCTAAACAAAAGGAGGGGAACTACTATTTATTGTGAATCTGTGGCCCAGGTACTGGGTTATCTCGTCTTGGAGTTGATATCATTTAATTCACACAATAAAGTGTGAGGTGGAGATCCTTTTTCATTTGTATTTTGAGAAAATGTAGGTTCAGAGAGGTTGAAGAACATGTCAGCATTGCTCAGCTAACAAGTGATAGATGTGTCGATTGAATTAGGTCTATGTAAGTGGTCCGCTCTCTACAGAGAAGCACCAAAATACTGCCTGCCACAAAGACACTCCTACAAACCTCATAAAACTTCTAATAGCAACTACAGCCTGTGTACCAGCTCCTAACCCAGTTCCCACCAGGTGATTTGGATTTGGAGGCCCTTTCTTATCTTTCCTGCTTTGAAGGTGCAGCACCCAGCTAGTTCACACCCTTTTCTTCTGCTCCAGAAGCACCATGCTTTCAACTGCCATCGGGACTCTTTCCCAGAAGGAGCTGTGAATGCCTTTGGGGCTCAGAATGTTATTCAGCCTTATGCCTGTTAAGTCCAGTGACAGTAATAGAAGAAATGACAGGAGAAAAGACCATGAGTCTAAAAGATTTATTTGGCCAGCTGCACAAGCAGGCAGAGAAAAGGAAGGCATCAGCATTGAACAACCACAACTAAAAAAAGGCAGGGGCTTTATAGGGGATAAGGGGGAAGGGAGTTGAAGGGGCTCTGTAGATGGTTTTGAGGGAGTTGGCTCTCTGAACAGAAAGGCTTACTGAGACAGAAAAGTTACTGAGATAATTTTGGAGCACACAGGCCTGGCCAGCCAAGCTGAGAGATCTTAGAAGGACATAGGAGCCCCTGACATCAGCAGGTACTGTAGGGGCTGCTAAAAACAGACCAGGATTCCCAGAACCTCAGTCTTATGCTTAAGAGCCCCCCCATACTACTACCTTCTCAGTCCCTAACATAATGCTCTGTACAACTAGGCATTTAATAATTTTTTCTTGAATAAACCAACAAACAAGTATAATACACTATGTATGGAGCCCATTCATAAACACTCCCTCCAAGACCATAACACTGATTTCCTAGTTCTCTTTGATCTTAACCACTATTTTAAAGTAAGCAAGGTGAAAAATAAACTCCTGAAAGGTAGTTAAAAAGGAAAGGCTCGAATGAAGCTAGGGGATAAATCACAGTCAAATAAATTGTGTGGAGCTGGTAAAGTGTAGCCCAGGGAGCAAGTGGAATTGTGGTCATGGTTGGAGCTGGCCCCAGGCCTCACATTAGGGTGTCTGCCCCACCTAGTGCACAGTGCATGTAACCATACTGGAACCAAGTCCATGATGATCACTGCCCCAAACTGCAGAAGCCCAGAAAGCAGCTGTGCCTGCAGGGATTTCAGGAAGGAGTGCATGGATTAATTTTCCCATAGGCAGCTACGCTGATCCATAGAAGTGGAAACACAGCTCAGGATGGAGTCCTGATGCCTTTTAAAGCAGTCAAATATTGTTTTATACTCATTGTCTCCCTTTCATTTAAAAGTTGAGAGGAAGGTGGCATTGATTCCTCAGCACAGGTTCCCATAACTATTTCAAATAATAAGATCATCCCTTCTGATCCTCCCTGAATTATTCTATTTCATCAGAATGATTTGTAGCAGTTCAACTTTGACTTTGAGTCACCTACCCTGAGTCAGGCACTCTTAACCTGTGCATTCTATTAAGTTCTCACACATTACTTAACATGGATTCTATCCAGTATACAGAGAAGAGACTGAAGCTTGGGGGAGTGAAGTGTCTCTATTGAGAATGTAGTCCATGCAGAGCTGCCAGGAGCCCAAGCCCAAGGTCCCCAAGCCTTTGTTCTCCATAGCATCTGCCTCCAATCCCCACAAAATCCCTTGCCACATGGATGTTTGCTCAACAGTCACTGCTTGTTATTTAAATGGAGAGATAAGATAGAAACATATGAAAAACTAAATAACTATCAACATAAAATGACAAAAGGTGCCACTAGGCCATAGATGTGTAGATGGTAAATGAGTGGTAAAGGCAGTGCTTTCAGGATTATTTAAACTGTCTTTATCCTTCACATAGAAAATTCGCTTTGTCAACATAGATAACTGTACTAGAAGCGACCTCAGGGATCTTAATATAGACTTGCTTTATTACTGTAGGCATATAAGTGAATTGACACATTTTTCAAAGGATTATAAGTAGCTCCCCACAGTGATTTAAGTTCAATTAAGCTGGATATTGACAATCTGTAGAGTTCCTTCCAAGTATTGTGATAGAAAAATTGCAGGTTTTTTTTTTTTTTAAATCCTGGCCCTGCAAAAAGACAAATATGTGTGTATAATGAGGTTTTATTAATCAGCCTTATTTTTAGCCTCTTTTTCTTTTATCACTTTTATTTTTTATTCTTTTTTTCCCGAAGAATGACCTCCATGGTAACAGATGGAACAACTTGAAGTATCTGTAATTATTATTAATAATAATAAATGATTACCACAATAGTATAACAATCAGATAGAATAAGATAAAGAAAAATATTTTTAAAAATTGTCTCTCTGTATGTAAGCAGTTTACAGCTCCTGAAATGAGAGCAGCAGAAATGAGGCAGACCACTGGAAACAGGATGATAGGTCACAGGGAGCTTTCTGGGCCATGACTTGGCAATATGTTACAACATTATAGAATGTTGCAGAATATTCCACCATGACTACTCTTTTTAATGTTCTTAATTCTCTTCTCTTGTTGATGATGTACATGTGTATTGATCTTGTAACTTGAAATTCCTCCTTTTAATTTGGAACATCACATAACTGCATAGAAGAGCTGCTTTAGAAATGTTAAAAGAAAGAACCCAAAAGACTACAAATGAGATTGACTGATTAATCTTGTCACTTGACCAAGAAATTTCCGGAAGTTCTACAAGGTGTCAATGCTAAGGTTGGTCAGAGGATAAAAACTGCCATTGACCTGTGTCCATTTTCAAAATAAATTAAAAACTGTACAGTGTCCACTGTATAGGCTTCTCTAACATGACCCCCTGCCCCCAACAGATCTTTAGGCAGCCACACTTACTCATAATCTCTAAAGTGCTTACAACAGCATAACATATGTGTCCTTCTTATGTATACAATTGTTTTCCCCAAAATAATGCTGTAGCCCTGGCTAGTAGCACAGTGGATAAGGCGCCGGCCTGCGAACCCAAAGGTTTCTGGTTCGATTCCCCAACCAGTGCACATAATTAGGTTGCAAGCCAGGTCTCCAGCTATGAAAGGCAACTATATGTTGATGTCGCCCTTACTCTTTCTCTGGAAATAATAAATAAAATCTTAAAAAAATAAAAGTAAAAATAATGCTAAGCTTTGAAGGAACTTCTCAGTGTATTATTGTCCTATGCACATACCCTAGTGGCAAGCACAGCAGGAACTGGACACATAGTTGAGCATAAGTATGAGCAATACATTTTACATCTTGGGAGATCTATGGTAATATAATTTAAAGCTAAATTCACAATGAAATTAAACAAGCTGTTCTAATCTACATAACAATGCATTGTTATGTCATTGAAATGATGCTTTGAAACTTTATCACACAAGCCATGAAAAGCCATGGCCTACAATTCATTTACATGTAAAGGTGTCATGGTAGGTGGTGTGACCACAATCAAGATCATTTACATTTATGCCAGTGAACGCTTTAAAAATATATACTCTGGTTTCTCTTCAAATTATATAAATCTTTTGCCTTTTAAAAAATATTTTATTTTTATTTAAAAAATTATTGGAATATAATTAATATATAGCATTGAATAAGTTTAAGGTATACAATGTGTTGATTTGATACATTTCCATATTGCAATAAGATCACCACAGTAGTGTTAGCTAACACCCCTATCACATCACATAATTATAATTTTTGTGTGATGAAAATAAGATCTCATCTATTAGCAACTTTGAAATTTATAATATGAAACTTTTCATTATAAACACTAAGTTGTACATTAGATCTCCATTTCCCCAAAGCTATAGTTATTAAAGCAGCACAGTACTGGCATTAAATAGACACATAGACCAATGGAATAGCATAGAGAGCCCAGAAATAAACCCTTGCATTGCAGTCAACTCATATTTGAAAAGGGTGTGAAAGTCACTCAATGGAGAAAAGATAGTTTCTTCAAAAAATGGTATTAGAAAAACTGGATAACCACATGCAAAAAAAATGAAATTAGACCACTCTCTTACACCACTCTGAAAAATTAATTTACAATGGACTAAAGACTTAAACATAAGACCAGACACCATAAAAAAAATCCCAAGGGGGGCCCTGGGTGGTAGCACAGTAGATAAGGTGCCCGCCTGCGAACCCAAAGGTCGCAGGTTCGATTTCCCGGCCAGGGCACATAACCAGGTTGCAAACCAGGTCTCCAGGCAGGTCTGTGGCTGGAGGCAGGTGAAAAGCAACCATACATTGATGTATCTCTCCCTCTCTGCCTCTCTCCCTTCCCCCTCTTTCTAAAAATAATGAAATAAAATCTTAAAAAAAAAAAAATTAAAAAAAAATCCTAAGGGGAAAAATCATAAGAAACTCATTAACATCTTTTAATGATGATTTTTTTGATATGACATCAAAAACATAAGCAACACAAGCAAAAGTCAAGTGGGACAACATCAAACAAAAAGCTTCTGAGTAATAAAGAAACAAAGTAAAAAAAACAACGTATAAAATGGAAGGAAATATTTGCAAACCATATTTTGGGGGAAAAAACCAAATATTTTAAATGTATAATAACTATTACTTAAGACTACATGATATTCTTAGTGAATTGAGCAGATCCTTGCCAGTTCAAAATTTTAAAATGCATTCTTCTCTTGAACAGAAAATTTGTCCTGGATAACATAATATCTGTGTTTTATATTGTTTTATTTATTTTATTTTATTGTTGTTATCTTTTGACCCAGCGATTCCACTTCTGGAATTACTAGTATTATTTTGAGCCACTTAGCGAGCTGGACTCTGTTTCCCATCCTGAGTTGGAGTGGTGGTGTACAGCAGGAAGTATGATATAGAATACACTGGATAGCAAAAGGACAACATTGGTGTTTTTTTTAGAGTGCTAAATCCATAAAATTTTTTATAGTGCTAGGTCCATGAAAGTTAAATAACGAATTCTGCTGAAGAAATTTCAGGAAATGTAAAGGACACCGATAAATATAGATAGAGTGGCATGAGGCTATTCCAGAGTGAAAAGATAATTGAATGAGATGGTAATAATTTATCACACATAGCAGCAGTGGTAGTACAGGAACTATACTCTTTCCTGATTGTTAACCTCATTTGCCGGATGAGCTCTCCACCCCAACTCTCTAAGGGGGAATAAAGTTGTGATTCTCCTCTTAATGTTGTAAAAAATAATGTTTTTAACTCTCTGGCATGCTAGACAACTTATCTGTCCATGTAAAATATATAATTATAGTATTATAAATCATAATATAATTGAAAAAAACCTGATATTAAAATCCCTGTTTTCTGCCCTGGCTGGTGGCCCAGTGGATAGGCACTGGCCTGCAAACCCAAAGGTCGCTCTTTCAATTCTCCAGCCAGGGCACATAACCAGGTTGCAAGCCAGGTCTCCAGCCAAATCTGTAGCTGGAGGCAGGTGAAAGGCAAACATTGATGTTTCTCTACCTCTCTGTCTCCCTCCTTTCATTTTTCTCTAAAATAATGAATAAAATCTTAAAAATAAAAAATTCCTGTTTACCAATGAAGGAACTTCATAGGTAAATATAACTTGCATCAAGTCTGACAACTGGTGAGTAGCAGAGCACAGGTGCTAATTGAATTGGATGGACTCTGTAAGCTAGCTAGACTGTCTCAAGGCACTTTGCAGCCCTACACAGTGCTGTAGAGACCAGAACACATATCCTGTGGTGGAGAGTCCTGCGCTGCAGACAGATGGCAGAGGGTGGGGATTGAAGCCTGGAAAAATTTTAGGATGTTTATTCCAGTCATAATATTTAGATGACTTACCCTCATTTCCTGCATGAAACTGGACCTCTTTGAGTTATAGGGCAACCTCTGTAGGTTTTCTTGTGTAGAGGTTCTACCTCACAGAACTTCAAATAGGAAGCAATTTCTGCTTCCTTCTGCGTCTTTCTAAATGGGTGTTTTCCTCATGTATTTTGATAGATTTTCAGAGGGAAGGCTGGTCTGGGTTTATCTTATCTCTTCTGAAAGTGCCTCTTACTTTACACTCTGGGAAAGAACCCTTTTAGTACAAACTATTATGAGAGTCACCAAAGGCCATTTACAGCTTCTCCTTCTCCTTGATGCTGTTATTAATAATAACATCATCTGATATCTGTGAGATCTTTGGTGTTTTTATATATAATAGGTAACATAGATTTCAGTGGCGGGCTTAGTTAGTTAATAATAGACTTCCTCGCACAAATCCCCTCACTTAATCTTCACAGCTACCCTGTAGATTTGGTATCATTGCTACTTTTCAAATATTACTGATGAGGAATTTGAACTTTAAAAAAGTAATCATTTGACCAAGTGGCTTAACCAGTTAAGCACCAAACTAGCACACAAATCCTGATCTGACTCCAGAGCCGAAACTGACTACAATAATCTCCACCTCACCAGTGGCTTAATTGACCATATTGAATATTTAGCTTCATGGGCCCAATTTTAGTACAAGCATGTGTGGGTTCATGAATGAATCCCCTACACCTACCTAAAAGATTGTCAGAGCAAATCTTATTTGTCTGAAAATCCTTTTGAGCTGATTTTCACATTGACCTTCCCTAGCTAAAATCACAGAACCTATTCTATATCGGCAGCTGGATCACCAACCAGCATGACCAGCTCTCAAGAGTATCACTGACCACTGGCCTTTAATATGATCAGGACCGGGACTTAATTAGCAAGGCTTCTGGCAAGGCTGAGGGGAAGAAATAGAAAGTGAGAATAAAAGTAATAGTCATTCACCCCCATGCTTTCAATCTTTATTCTGCTATCTCCCAGGAGAAAAAATAATCAGAGGACAAAGGTTATCTTTTAAAAGAAAGCCAACAAAGAGACCTAGGTTTTGAATAATCAGCTCTCTTCCTGTCACTCAACTGATGCCTGCAGTTGTGTCTAAGTGAATTGTAGGAGCACTTTGGAGCTCTTATTATTCCCTTGTATCTTCTGTATATTGCATATATTAAAAGTACCACTAGTTGAGTTATTAAAACTTCACTTCACCCTCAGGGTCCAGAGGCAAGAGTTGGCAATATTAGTAGCTTTAAGATGAAAAATTGCCTTTTTGACAAGGCTTTCTTTTCCATTTTGCCAAAGACAAAGAATGTGATTTTGGCAAAGTGAGTCAATGGTTAATGAATAAACAAGCCAATTAATGAATGTATAAACAATTAGATGAGAGAATATACAGATATGAAAAGTTGTGTTCGTTTCAAGAGAAATCCAAATTCCTAAGATTTAATGATGCTATATGGATCACTCTTGAAACCAGATAGCTTGAATACAGTAAGTGAGACTGGAGACAACTTTGGTTTCCCCAATTTTTCATATATCTATATCTTTATATCTTCTTTATATAGATATAAATATATAGATGTCTACCATGGTAGATTGTTATAAATAGGGTTGTAAAATGCCCCATTATGAAGTAGTTTCTATTAAGCAGTAGACTTGGTTCTGTTTCTGTTTCTAAGCACTATGGAAGTTTCAAAGCTGTCAGTCTTTATTTCTCCCTCTATGAAAATGCATTATTGAGCAATTACTTTTCTTTAGTTAGTTTGACAGCATCTGTTCATATTGACCCCAGCATTTTTAAGTATTTTTGTGTTAATTATTTATGCAACATTATTTTTTACCAGTATGAATTATGTCCTATTTTTATGTTCAAAGTCAAAATCCAGTAATGTTCATTCTGATTTATTTTTTAGACTTTATAGAAAATGTAATTCTGACTCAAATACCAGAGATATGTGGGTTATAAGTGGGCTGGCCTTACACTTAAAATAAATCAGAAGGTTTGAGTACAGTGTAATTTTATGTGTTAAGAAATGTATTGTTTTTTAGAGTTGGCAAGCACTCTAGAGATCATTAGTGGCCAATTCTATTTTTCTCTTTCCTCCGTGTACTGTGTTGACACTAAAGTGAAAGGCAAGTCACAGCGGTCTAGCCTCTTGGTGGTACTAATTAATAGTGGTTACTTCCAATGTATGTGCCCCCAATTTTTGTCTATTAGATATATCTTGGATTGTTTCTTTGCTTTTTAGACCTTGGTTTTCTTATCTATGAGTGAGGAGGTGAGGAAGGAAGGAAACCACAAGATGTCTGTGTTGGGTTCCTTTTCAGCCTTGAGAGTTTAGGAAGAATATTGATGGCATTATGTGGTAAAGATTCACAGATGACAAAAGCTTTTCAAGACTTCCTGTTTCCTTCTTTGCTTTATTAGTAAGCATGTTCAGAATTAAATTATATGTCCAATTGCAGCAAATGTTTTAGTCTAAGTTATTTCAGAATGTCTCATACCTCTTAGATAATGCTATGCAACTATATTTTTGGTTGTTATTCCATAGTAATAGTCCTGCCACCTGCCACAGTATAGGTAGTTTTGCTATCCTTTTATTTTTACTTCTTATTGAGAAAACTGAGCACCCAAAGAGTGAGGTGACTCATTCAAGCTTGTGTTAGCAGAAAGAGATTTCACATACAAATCTCTCAATTTCTAAAACTCATTTTTCTCTCCACTCTCTTTGCCTTCCATTCTTACTTGTTGTAGGAAAAATATGTCCTCCCTTCCTGATTTAAAGGTCTTCATCTCTGGATGTTCTTTTAGTGTAAGCCTCCAAAAATATTTTTTGGCAAGGATAGGTAGCATGGAGAATAAATAATGAAAACTGCAATTAAGTGCCTGGGAGTTCAGTGTGGGTGGCACAATTTCATACTTGTTAATTATGTACATTTTTCAGATATTCTCTGTGAGTAGGCCTTATTTTCCACCTGGATCTTCCAGTTTTCTGGGATAATCATCAATGCTGTAATGTCTTTTGACGGGAAGGATACGTCAGTAGCTGGAAGGACGGTTTAGTCACTTACTGTGTAATCTGGAGTAACCTGCCTGAGTCTCCTCACTTACATTTCCCTCATTTCTGATGTGGTAGTATTGACTCCCTTCTGATTAAAGTAATATTGATTTTAAAATGAGATAATAGGCATTAAATGCTTAGCATACAACCTGTGGAGTAAGGGCTCCAAACTTTTAGCTCTTGAGATAACTAACTTCCATTCTAATTCTGATTGAGGCTCTATGAAGAACACAAACTCTCTGGTCAAATTCTTTACATGATTATAGCACTCAGGTAGTGATTAATGGTTGCATGCCATGCCACCGATCACACTGTGTGTGAGATCTTTCAGCTTTATTGAGGTACAGAGTGTGATTCTTTTTTGAACTTCCTCCTAACCTCTACTTCCTTGTATTGTGTTCTCTGAGCAGAGGACAAGATCTGGACATCAGTGCAGCACAACATCACAGAGCTGACGCATGTGCAGGGAGCCAGCCCTGAGAAGCCTTATTCCATGGCCTTGGACTATGGGGGCAGCATAGAGCAGCTGGAGGCCGTGATCGACAGCTCAGAGCACTGTGAGCAGGAGGTGGCTTACTACTGTAGGCGATCCCGCCTACTCAACACACCAGGTAAGAATTGACATGCCCCAACCAAGGCCATGCAGGGCTATTACAAGTTGGCAGAAGGGCTTCACAAACCTGGAATATCACAGAGGTGGGTGTCTGCCAATAAGGGGGCTACAGTTACCATTGTGCACTGAACGTGGAGAGAAAGACTGCTAGGATAGGACTGGAGTGGGCAAGTCCTGACTCTGACACCTGGGGTATGCCTGGGAGGATGTTCCCTAGCCTCCTATAGTTTCTTCTCATCTCCAAAAGGGAATGATGGTGACACCCTGCAACAGTTGTGATCATGAAAAGCACCTTAAGAGCAATGGCACTTGAAAACAGCATTTGAGCCAGACATAAAAAATATGGAAGTGAGACATTTCTGGCAGAGGGAATAGCATATGAGAAAGCAACAAGAATCTCTGCACATTCACCAAAGAGCAATGAGTTCTGTCTGGACCAAGGATACACAGGGAGAAGTATTAAGCAATGAGACCAGCAGGTAAGCAGGGACTCAGTTACCTGAAAAGTAGAGGCCTTAAAGGAAATTTATTTTATTGAAATAAAATCTGCTTTTAGAAAAAATTAAATTAACCTATTTAAAAAATCTTTTTCCATGGTTATCTTTTAGAGTGAATGGTTGATTTAGTTATTAACATATTGGCAAAAACAAAAAACAAAACCAACCAAAAAAAAGTCCTTCTAAGATGGCTTACCAAAACCATAAAGGGAGTTTTACAGCATGTCAGGTGAGCTTTGTCAAAGATTATGCATGGCCTGGGAATCAGTCATTGTCTCATCATTCGTTTCATGGCAGAAAATGAGCTGTCCACCACACGGATATGGGACATCCAAAAAAGGGAGTCAGAATCTTTAGCTTCAAGATATTTATAATCCAGTGTTCAGAAGTTAGGAATTGTGAAAGGCTTGAGAAAACTGGACAATGAAATATCAAAAAAGGAGAAGGGATAGAAGCTTCAATAACTATAACACACAGCTTCACTGATCTAGAATCTTTAGGGAAAGCCTTGTTCCACCTAAGTGAATTTTCCTGATAACTGTCACTTATTCCTTTAAGCACTAAAAATCTTTTGAAAGAATTTCTATTTGAAATAAAAATCTTTCTCAAATTGATTACATGCTTCCTTGCCTTCTTAAACAGATAATTCTGAACATAAAATGTAACATTTTCTTGATGACTTAGTACCATCATTGTAAAAATCAGTTATTGTACTTTGCTTGGACCCAGTGGAGTTCCCAGGGCTATTAGCTCATTCTATTGGAGGCGCTGGTTTGGTGGCCCTTTCCCAGCATCCTCAGGTGGTGCTGCTGCCATGAGAGATTCAATGTTTGTATTTGTCCACAATTCTCTCTCTTCTGGCTGTCAAGCCTTCATATGTCACTCTCAGCACTATTTGCATAATCCCTGTGCCTCAAAAACCAACCTGCTTTTTATTGATTGTATTTGTTCTAGTTTTCTGAGAATTATGTTTGGTGGGAGTTAGGAAAAATGTGAGTATGTTGATTGTGACTGTGAGATTGTCTTGAATTTCTGCATTCTGTGATGTCAGTTTGATTACACCAATGCCACTGTATATATTTTATTTTTCTAGTGTTACTATCTTTCATTTTATAAGGATATTTGTATGGGACGGACATGGGTTTTGGAAGAGGGCATATGGAGAGTGAGGTCTTGACTCTCTTTGCCTCTTACTGGTTACACAGTATCATTCAAGTCATTAAATTTCCACAACTTTACCATTGAAAAATGTACATGAAAATCCTGAACTAACAAGGCTAATAGGAAGACGGAATGAACAATGTAGTCTCTGCACCTGTGTGAAGCTTGATACACAGTGGATGCCCAGCAAACCCTAGTGCCCATATTTCTTTCCTAGTTCACAGCTTCCTTCCCAGTAAGGAAGGCCCAAAACTTGTACTCTATTGGGAAACAAATTCAAGGAGCACATTACTTGTATTTTAGAGTGTAAATAGAATAATTTTAATGATTATGACACATGCAAGAAAATAATCTCATTCCCCAGAGAAGAAGAATATTACACTTAGGTGTGTATCCTTCCAGATGTTCCACCACATTAGGATATTCACAAAATGAAAAGCATGCCATACAAGGTCTGTCCCAAAAGTATCGATACAATGTCAATATAATTAAAACCAGTTTGCACTGCCAATACTTTTGGGACAGATCTCATATATATGTTGAAATTTGAAATTATGCATTAATCCTTGTTTCCCCATGGCTCCTAAATTGAGTGAGGTTAAAAAAGAAAGGAGGACAATGGGCATGTGCATACAGTGTCTGCTGTCTCTTGAGCTGGCTTGAAGAACACAGCATGAACAAGCAGCAAAGGGGCCCTCTTTGCCCCTTGACCTCTGCCTGCTGTGGTACTGGGTGATGTGGCTGCTGACACAGCCCCTTAAAGACATGGCCCCAGTGTCACACCCTCAGTGCAGAACCAAAGCACCCAACCCAGGCACACTCACCTCAAGGGCATGGAGGAGGGGGAACAAGTACATGAGTCCCAGAGCCAGCACCCAGGGCACTGTCTTCACTGGGGCTCTGATAACAAAATACCACCGATTGACTGATTCATAAAAAAGCTAAAATTTATTTCTCACTGTTCTGGAGAAATCCATGATCAGGGTGTAAGCATGACTGGGTTCTGGTCAGGGATGTATCCAGGTCACACACAACTCACTTTTCCTTATGTCCTCACAGGGCAGAAAGAAAGTGAGAGAACCACACTAATGGCATTCATGAGGCCTTCACCCACATGACCTAGTCCCCTCCCAAAGATCCCCACCTCCTGATACCATCATATTGAAGGTTAGGGTTTCAACCTTATGAATGAATTTTGGAGGGACACATTTAGTTCATAACAGGCACATATACCTGCAGGAACATTTTCTTAATCTCTCTAATTATGAAGCCAACCACTGCTCCACAGGGAAGGCCAGAGAACAATGGGGACATGGGCAGAGACTATCAATGCCTCATCCACCTGCCAGTCTGGAAGAGCTGAGCAAGTATCTTCTTTCAGTGCTGAAGCAGGGCCCCTGTGATATTATTTCAATCCTTGTGTTTCTCACACACACTATGCAAATATTGTTCCTTATCAATAAATATGACTGTACACCAAATGCTCATTAACAACTGTTTTCCATTCTATGGAAGTACCATAATGGATATATAGATATACAAAATTAATAAATCTGTTTTTAACAATTAGGTTATTCCAATTTTTTTTATTATTACTAATTCAGTAAGAATACATTTACCCATAGATTTTCAGTAACAACTAATTATATTCTTAGACTAAATTCTTTGGATTGCCAGGGGGAAGAGGGTACATACTTGTAAGGTTTTTTGCCACATTGACTTTACAGTGTATCAAGACTGCACCAATATACTGCTAATGGTGCTGTGGGAGTGAGGGCCCATTTCCCAACACTCTGATAAGTGCAGAGGGGCTCAAAGATCATTTTAAATAGTTTTGTTAATTGAAAACAATATGTGAGCTGATCCCCCTAGCTTATTGGAGGTAGTAGATATTACTGGTAGCCAGAATTAGTAGAAGTTATAAAATAAGTTGTGGTTACAGTGGACTAAAATTAATAAGAGAATGTGGAGGGTGACTTCTTACTGTACGTTCTTCTCAATAGTGTGTATATACACTAGACACTAAAGGGAGGAGATAATAGAAGGCAGCGTGAGAGAAAAATAAATAACTTCAATGACCACTAATGACTGTTAGTTATGTTTGAGAATATGTATAGGGTGCTGTGCAAGCATTACCTCTGATTCAAACAACTCTTCTGCACAGTAAGAGGTTTTCTTTTGTTTGTTTTGTTTTGCTTTCTCCCTACTTAGCATTTCAGAAGACAGAACCTCAGAGAGAATAAGATAATTAATGTTACACAGCTTGGGAGGGACAAGTCTGATTCTAGAACACAGCTTCACCTGAACTCAAAGCAAGAATGCTGTTCTGATACACTGTGGAAACGATAGAGTCAAAAGTAAAAAGGACTTGGAATGGTCAGGGAAAACTAGAGGTTACAATTTTTTTTTTTTTTTGTAAGAAATATAAATGAAGAGCTAGATGAGCAGCCAGAGCACCTATGTATGCTAAGGCTGTGTGTGATTGTCAAGGTGCCCTCCTGGATTGGACACAGCATCATCCATGGCTCATATGACACTCCATATGAGTCCCTGTAACTAAGCCCCCAGGCCCAGTTCTGTTTGTTCCTGGCTCCATCTTTGTGCTATCCCTCTAGTAGCAGGCCAGGGAGGTACAAACAAAGACAGGCTGGATAACATCAAATCTCATTGCACTGTATTTTTAAAATTTAGGCAGTGACTGAAACATGACACTATCATTTTCTGAGAGTTTCTGTTGATAATTTCCCCCCCACCTGCTGATAAGTGCCAGCCAATGAATGTGTCATTTCTCTCATTAGCCAAAGGTTTACACTAGTCACTCTCGAAAGGCACAAAATTCAAAGCCGTCAAAGTTCTTTGGGAATGTGTTTTGCTATTCCCATACATCTTGTAGTTGTCCTCATAATGCTGGCTACTTACTACCATGAGCTTCATGCAGGGTCTGTGACCCTGTGCTTCACAGCAGCTGGTACAACAGTAGCCATCAGCGCACAGGTGCTTAGAGGCACTCTGTTGCCAGGAAGAAGGTAGACATTTGTACTCAAAGACAAAGGCTGCCCTGGGTGAGCACAGGCCTTTCCTTACTGTCAGCACTTCCATGGTAATTTTGTCCAAGGTTGAGTTCCTAAAGGTTACAAATTATGAGCATATGAAATAAAATAGAACCCTGGTTAGGAAACACTAACACAGAAGACAAAAGAAGAAACATTGAACCCACAGTCTGGAGGACCCTTTAATCACATGGGCAATTTGCCCTGTAACCCACTATACCAACTAGAAGGCAGGGAATATTGAAAGGAGATAGGAAGGTGATTGCCTAGAAGATCCTAGAATTCAGACCCCTCCTGGGATAGCCATTGAAGCCCTTTCTGCCCCAAAATCTATTCTATAGTCTCCATGGTGCCTGGAATCCCTTTGTGAGATTTACTTGTTGGGTGGAATTAATGGGTGTATGCATCTTTTTGCACTCACCATAATGTGTAGTGAAAGTCTGTTTGGGAACATGGGAACACATCTTCCCATGCAGCCGTGAACTCAGTAACAGAGGTAAGAAGTCAATACTGATATATGGAAAACCACCAGACATGTAGATGCCCTGATTTTGAAACCTAATAGTTGGAGATTCTAGCCAGAGTTTACTTTGGTTCTGAACAGAAAACATTGTCAAGAAAATCAGTCATGCAAACAAGTTTGCCATGAAGCTTGTTCAAGTTCCTCAGTAGAACAAGCAATTTTTATTTTTTACAACTCAAGGAGGAAGCTGCTGAGCTTAAAGGGGCTTTCTTTCTCTATTGTTTTCTCTTTTTGAAAAGTTTATTTCGTTGATTATGCTGTTTTAGTTGTCCCAAATTCCTTTCCCTTTGCTCCCCTCCACCCAAGACCCCTATTCCCACTCATAGTCCCAACCCCCCTTAGTTCATATCTATAGGTTGTACATATAAGTTCTCTGATTTCACCCTTTCCTCTATTATTCTTAACTTCTCCATGTCTATCTTATACCCACCAATTATGTTTCCAAATCCCTGCACCATTTCTCCAGTTCACCTACTTCCCTCTCCCAGCTCATAATCCTCCCAAGGATCCCTGTACCTATGATTATGGTCCTGTTTTGGTTGTTTGCTTAATTTGTTTTTGTTTTCATTTTTATTTTTTTGTTGTTGATGGTTGTGTTTGTTGTATTTTTAATGTTCATAATTTTGATCTTTTTCTTAAATAAGTCCCTTAACAATTCAATGGCTTGATGATGAACTCATTTAGCTTTACCTTGTCTGGGAAGCACTTTTTCTGTCCTTCCATTCTAAATGATGCTTTGCCGGATAGAGTAATCTTGGTTGTAAGTCCTTGCTTCTCATCACTTTGAATACTTCTTGCCAGTCTCTTCTTGCCTGCAAAGTTTCTTTTGAGAAATCAGCTAGTAGTCTTATAGGAACCCCTTTGTAAGTAACTCTCTTCTTTCCCCTTGCTGCTTTTAAGATTTTCTCTTTATCTTTAGTTTTTGGCATCTTGATTATGATGTGTCTTGGTGTGGTCTGATTTGGATCAAGATTGTTTGGAATTCTCTGTGCTTTCTGGACTTGTACATCTATTTCCTTCTCCATAATTGGGGAAATATCCTTTATTATTTTTTCACACAAGTTTTTAATTTCTTGCCCTTCCTCTTTTCCTTCTGGCACCCCTATGATTCAGATGTTGGCATGCTTAAAGTCATCCCAGAGGCTTCTAAGGCTCTCCTTTTTTTTTTTTTTTTTTTTCTCTTTCAATTCTTGTTTCCACTTTTTGGCTAAATACTAAGTACTTAGTACTTAAGTACTAAGTTTATTTCTTCATTATGTTCCAAATTGTTGATTTGAACCCCATTTTTCCCTCCCTTCACCCTTGGTTTTGTTTGAATTTTCCTTTGCTTCATTTGGCCTAGCCTTCATTTCTTTCCTTTTGCATTTGACATGTCTAAGTACATTTGTCAGGTTTGTGAGCATCTTTGTTACCAGTGTTTTAAACTGTGTGTCTGTCAGGCTGGCTATCTGTTTATCTGTCATTGAACTTGGCCACTGGGACCTTGATCTGTTCCCTTTTTTGAGCCAAATTTCTCTGTCTTTTCAACTTGACAGGCTCTGTATGTGAGGTAGAGCTGTCACACCTGTTATGTTATAAGGGGGTGGAGCCTTAGGTATTCATCAATGTGGGGCTACCCATTTCACCACATTGTGGCACTGTATGCAGAGGAGGAGCCTGAGAGGGATATATATATATCTATATCTATATCTATATCTATATCTATCTATCTATCTATATATATATATATATATATATATATATATATATATATATATATATATATATACTGTCCTGGCTGGTGGCACAGTGGATAAGGTGCTGACCTGCAAACCCAAAGTTCACTGGTTTGATTCTGAGCCAGGGCACATAACCCAGTTATAAGCCACGTCTGTAGCTGGAGGCAAGTGAAAGGCAACCATACATGGATGTCTCTCTCCCTCTCTGCCTTTCTCCTTACCCCTCTTCCTGAAAATAATAAATAAAACCTTTAAAAATATAAAATAAAATTTAAAAATAAATAAATAAATATATATGCTATAGTATATATAAATACATATGCATAATATTTACATACTGTAGAGTCTATGGTATGCAGCATACATCATGTATTGGTGTATATATGATCATCATATACTCTCTGTGTTTCCAAATAGATATATACCAGTAAATACATTTGTGTGTATAAACCCTCAGGTCCACTTGTAATATTTGACTGCTGATGAACACAAAACTAATGATTAGGTTTAGAAATCTGAGCAAGGAATTGTGATACAGGATAGTCAAATTACTGACAAAAAAGAAATAACACTTCAAGGTTCTCTGGGTATAACTAAACTTAAAACATTTTGTTCCCAGTAATGGTTCAATTAACAGATGATTACATTTTCTTTCATTCTGGTTAGGTGGAATGAAACATAAAAAAAATAAACAAACCAAAAAATGACCAGAGTTTTTGCCCACATAACTGTAGTAGGGATGACAGAAATGTACTAAACCCACATGTGTATGCACATACACTCATACAAACATTCACATACACCACATATTCATGTAGATCCATGTATATACATATTCACATGACGTAAACATGCCCACATATAGAATCATTGTGTGGGAAATGTGAGGCAGGAAAAATGAAGAAAAATCAGGATCCTGAGAGTAACTATGATGAGAGATCTATTTCAGGTTGACTGGTAGGAAAGGCACTCTTGGCTGGTAGGGGCCATGCCACTGCCACCAGGATCCTGGGGAAAGGGAGGATGTGGGACCTGTGAAATCTGGGATGGAGGGTTCCAGGCTGAGTAAAGGCATGGAGACCAGTGCAGCTAGTGAGGAGGGAAGCTAGAATAGGATAATAGGAAAATGAGATTGGGGTTGGGGGTGCCCAAAGACCAGATCCTGCAAGACCAGGACTATGAATTTTATTTTAAGTGTGCAGGGAATTCACTAGAACAAGATATTTCTCTTTCTCTTCCTATTTTAAATCCAAATGCTAGTGTCTGTTTATGTCAGGTTGAACCAAATATATATTTATAATTAGCCAAGAACATAGATATTTTAGGTTACTTCATAGACCTGGTGAGCTAGAAGCAGTTAAGAGCTCCCGGAGAGCAGAGCCCTGTCGCACACACACACCTCTGACCCCCACAGTATAGTTCAGTGTTGAGACCAAAAGGCTCAGAGCCCACCTAGGATTGCCCTGTGAATCACAGCTCCACTTTTGCATACACTGCCCTGATGGAACTGAATTAGATCATTTTGGCAACTTCTACCATTATGTTGCTACTGCAGACCTACCCCACCATAACCACACATCTAATAAATCTTTGCCACAGAGGTGGGATCCTTGTTCCCTGCAGCACATTCCTCTCAAAAATCTGCATTTATTTTCTCCACCTTTGCCCACTTCATTCTTCATCCCTTTCCCTCCCACAGCCTTCTTCCTCTCTCTTGTTTTCCCCAACCCTCTCCTTCCTCCCCTTCCTCACTTTTTTCTCCCTTTTCCTTCTTCAACTTCCTTCTCCATTTCCCTCTCTCCTTCTATATTCTCCTTCCTTTTTTTCTCCCATCCTTCCTCCTCTCTTCTTCTCTCCTTCTGCCCTTTCTCCGCACTCCTTCCTCACTTCTTTCTTCTCCCTCCCTTCTGCTTTTCCAACTTTCCCCTTGCCATCCTTCCATGTACACACATAGAGAGACACAAAATACATACATAGGTAGAACTGATCCAAAAGTCCAAGTTGTCGCCATACTACTGAAACATTTTTGTCACAGGAGCAGCATAATGAAAAACACAAATGTATTCCATGATATCTAGAAAACAAAATACTGGGGCAGTTAATAAAATATCTTTAATTAAAGAATACTTCTACTTTATATACTTTAAAGTCTAAAAAAAAACCTCATAGCTCCAATAATGCATGCTTTTTGATTACCAGTGCTGTTAATGATATTGGCTCTCAGCATTGAGCACTTTTTCTCTGCAGGCATGTTAAATATTAATTTTTTAATCCTCTCAATGATCTTATGAAGTTTGTATTATCATTCTCATTTTACTGAAGAAAGGGGAGGCTCTAAGAAGTTACATGTTTTCTCAAGGACTTATAGCTGTTAAGTTCTAGAGACTAGTTTCAAATAAATGCCTCTCTAGCTTTAACCTTCATCTGCATTTCAAACTAATGTACACACACACACACACACAAAGAAGGATTCAGATATCCAAAGAAAAGGTTCATCTTTACTTTTTCATTAACTGTTATACAACAAACTGCCTTTAAACTTAGTGGTTTGAAATAGGTTTGAAATGGAACAGAACCACAGCTGTCAGAGGAAAGGGAGGTTGGGGGGCTTGATAAAAGAAGGCTAAACATATACATATAAACATAAACATAAACATATACATATACATGTTTAACTTAATATATATGTTCATCTTATATATATAGACATATGTAAATACTGTATATAAACACACACACATGCATGTGTGATCGCAAATACACACACACACACACACAAATACAGAGATTCAGATAACAGTGTGGTGATAGCCAGAGGAAAGAGGAGTGGTGGCAGGTATCTGTAAACAAAGAGGGAGAAATGAGGATGGAAGGAGGCTTTGTTTGGGGGGCTACATTTACAATGCACTGCATAGATGTTTAGCTGAGTTGTGCGCTTGAGCCCTGTATGCCTTTGGAAACTTACATCACCCCCAATAAATTCAATAAAGATAGGAAACATTCATTTTTACTCACAAATCTGCAGCTTGGCAGCATCCAGCAGGACATGAGCACCTCTGTTCCACTCTACTTCACCTGGGCTGGGTTGAGCCATCCGAAGCCTCAGTCACTCAGTGAGTTCTAGCTTCAGGTTGGAATCTTCAGTTAGACATGTGACAGGAACCTCCATTGGACATGTAGTCTTTCCACGTGGCTGTTTGACTTTCTCATAACACAGTAAATAGATTTCAGAGACAAAGGTCCTCAGAGAAGGAGAGAGCCAGGTAGAGCTCTTTTGAATTGTATTACCTGTGTTGTAAGTAATGTAGTATTACTTCACATTCTAATTATTAGAAAACAGTCACTCAAAGGGAGGGAAACTTGATTCCATATTTTAATGTGGTGACTATTTTAAAAACAACCTTATCTTCCTCAAAATAATTGGGCACAAATAATTAGCTAGCCTAAGAAAATAGAGCAAACACCAGATAATGCTAGGAGTCAAACCCAGGCCAGAACTAATTCATGTATCTGACTCTCCTTTTATTTCTTTCAGGGAGTTTAATCATCTTTAACATAATGTGGCTAAAATGTGTTTATTGGAGTTTACCAAAGGTCTTAAAAAATATAAAGAGACCATCACATGAATCAAGTCTATGCATTTTACTGTACGTGAAAGCCACCTTTTCTAATGTCCTAATAGCTCACTCTGGGTGTTTCACTGGGAACATAAAGTCAAAATTAGAGGTGGTGAATTTTATAAAAAAGAAATATACTTCAATGGAGCTGAAGATATGGGTGTGTATCTGAGGAAAATACAAACTATCCCACAAAATTTATGGCATGAAATGTGTCTGGCTGCAAACAAATTGCTGTTTAGATCATTAGTTACAGCAATAACCGATGTGGATTGCCCAAAATACAACATTCAGATCCTGTAGAAAATAATTTAAAATTTTTTCTCACCACTTTATGAAAGGCAATGTTCACTTACCTCTCAACTGTGCTTATGGGAAAGAGAGTCTTATTTTCTAATCTTAAACTGCAGTACAGTGGAAGCAACATGAAAAGAACATAAATTTTTGAGTTATAAAATCTGGTCTTAAATTTTGCTCTTTCTACCTATTAGCTGTAAAATCCTGAGCAAGTTACATGGGCCTTTTGAGCCTCAGTTTTCTTATCTGTAAAATATAATGAGATAGATGTCATGTCTTGCATATGGTAGACATTCAAGGTACATTTTGTTTTGTTTTGCCAGTATTTTATTGCACTTTCCAAAGAACAAGGGGGAAATTGTTTTTCCTAGCTTCCAGGAGATCAGCTCCGAATCCCATAGCATGTCTTATGAAAGAGCTCAGTTTTGGGATTTGCCTCTTGTTGGCCTGTGGGCAACTTTCTACACCACAGTTTACTTATTTGTAAATGCAGTATTTGCCTACCAAATAGTCCTGTAGAAAGTGGTAGAGTTCCAGCCATGTCTCTTCCTTTCTCACCTGTAACCCACTCAGCCATCTTTCTCATTGTAATAACCAATACTATCATCTCTGTAGTTTCTCAAAGCCAAAATGTAGGATTTATTTGCTCCTCAAGTACACAAATACCCAAATCCATCAGTCACAATTGACTTTCACTACAGCTTCTTCTCTTCAATTTAATTTTCACTACATACATTTACATGCCAGAACCTCCAGGCTTGACAAGTGCATCATGTTCCTCTACTATTCCATCCTTTACTCCACCTTCTTTCATTTTATATTTTATACAACAGCCAAAGTAAGGATCTTTTCAAAGTGAGATTATAATAACTTGGCTTCCCATCACCCTTGCAATAAAACCTTGACTCCTCACTGTGGCCTACAGAGCTCTGCAAGCCCCACTTTCCCACTGCTCACAAGAGCTGGCCCTCTTTCTTTTACTTGGTTCCTTGCTGAGCTTTACCTCCACCTCTTAGTACTGATGAACCAGCTTCTCTCTAAGCAGAAACTGCATTCCTCTTCCTATGCTTAGCTCTCAACTTAAATTTCACATACAACTAAAATATCCACTCCATCTTTCTTTGTCACTTTATTTATTTTTAATATTCTGCACTGGGGTTATCACTACCTGTTATTTTGTTCCCATTCACTAGTTTGTTTATTGTGGCCTCTATGAAAAGAATGTGTGCTCCTTTAGAGAGGGATCTTCTTTGTCTTGTTCACCAATTCATCCCCAGAATGCCTTGTATATTACCTGGTGCCTAGCAAACACTTAGTAAGTAGTTGGTAAATAAATAGAAGATCCCCCTTCAATTGTAGGAAGTACTACTCATATTTATAAGTCAGAGCACTCCTGGTAAAACAAGCACATTGGGCTAAGGCCACTGCACAGACACAGTACACAGCTCTGAAGAGTGGGAAGGGCTGGGCTGGAAAGTGGGTGCTGCCATCCCACTCCCCCTTCATCTACCATGGACTCTCTGTGGCCTTGAGCAAGTTCCATTCTATGAGCCTCAAGTTTTTCATCTTTAATCATAGGTTACAGTTGATGTTCTTCAAGTGTGCTTTTTTCTCTGACACTTCATGACTCTATACTAGTCAACACAGAATGAGTTAAAATACATGTCACAGGTTTTACTGTCTTGTCACAGTAAAGCAGTAGAGGGGCTGTTTTTTATTTTATTTTTTTAAGAAAAAGACATTTTTAGTACTCTTAAGGTCATGAAATATGATAATTTATTTATATAGTAGGTGATATTTTTGACACCTTCATGCACCTCATCTTCTTAGAATACACTTTCGATATGGTAATACTGATTGTGCAGAGAAGGTATGAATCTTCCCCAAGGTCATGACAACCCAAGAATCATAAGAATAACAAATTCTTACCTTAAGTATTTATGAATGTAGTACAGCATTTATAAACACCTTTGGTGAGATATGAGTTAGATGTGGAAATATAATGATACCAGCTGCACAGAAGAGGTGTTATAATAGTACCTCATAACTTATCAGGACTCAGGGCTGACATTGTATTTCCTTCCCTCCTGAGGCTTCATGATAACCAGGCCAAAGGGAAAGCAGCAGCTGCTGGCAGAGCCCAGAACATAACATCACTTGCCTTGGTTCAAGAACTTGCTCTACTGTACGTCAGACACATGATATTAGATAAGGTTGTCAACATCTCAAAGCCTCAATTTCCCCACCAGTAAGAATGAGGGTGACAAAATATGATATTAATCATATCCACAAGAACAAAAATGTTTAGAAACTGGCACTGTTTATAACCTAATTTCTCAATTTGCAAAATTTCTTTTAAAATGACAGAGGTAATTTTGTAAATAATTTTTACTGTCTTCTTATTGCATTTTTATTTCTTTTTAATTTAATTTTATTGTTGTATATTATATCCATCCCTTATTCCACCCGTCTGTCCTCTTCCGCACCCACCCACTCCCCCCCAAAATCAATCCCACTTGTTGTCCATGTCCATGGTTCTTCCATGCTGGTTCCTTGACTAAACTGCTCCCTTTCTGTGCCTCCTCCTCTCCTTGCACACCTCCCCATTCCCCTCTGCCCACTGAAGGTCTATTCTTTATATTCATGTATCTGGTTCTGTTTTGCTTGTTTGTTTTGTTCATTATAGTCTTGTAATGGGGGATATCATATGGTATTTGTCTTTCACTGACTGGCTTATTAAACTAAGCATAATACTCTCCAGTTCCATCCATGATGCTGCAAAGGGTAGGAGTTCCTTCTTTCATTCTGCTGTGTAGTATTCCATTGTGTAAATGTATCACATATTTTTGATTCACTTATACACTGATGGACACTTAGACTGTTTTTGGCACTTAGCTATTGTAAATAATGCTGCTATGAACATAGGGGTACATAGGTTCTTATGAATTGGTGTTTCAGGGTTCTTCAGGTATAGTCCTAGTAGTAGAATTGCTGGATCAAAAGGCAGGCCCCTTTTTAGTTTTTTAAGGAAACTCCATACTGTTTTCCATAGTGGATGCACCAGCCTACATTCCCACCAATAGCACACCAGGGGTTCCTTTTCTCCATATCCTCACCAACACTTGTTGTTTGTTGATTTGTTGATGATTGCCATTCTGACAGGTGTGAGGTGGTAACTTATTATGGTTTTAATTTGCATCTCTCAGATGGCCAGTGATATTGAGCATTCTTTTATATGATTTGGGCCCTTTGTATGTCTTCCTCAGAGAGTTGTCTGTTCAGGTCCTTTGCCCATTTCCTAATTGGGCTGTCTCCCTGGTGTTTAGTCGCGTAAGATCTTGATATACTTTGGATATCAAACCAATGTCTGAGATATCACTGGCAAATATGTTTTCCCATACAGTTGGTTCCCTTTGAATTTTGCTGGTGTTTTATTTAGCTAAACAGAAACTTTTCAGCTTGATGTAGTCCCATTTGTTTATTGTTCCTTTATTTCCTTTGCCCTTGATGAAGTGTCAGTAAGCATATTTCTGCATAGGATATCTAAAATTTTACTTCCTATATTTTTCTCCAGGACTTTTATGGTGGCACTGCTTATGTTTAAGTCCTTTATCCATTCTGAATTTATTCTGGTGTATGGTGTAAGTTGATGGTCTACTTTTTATTTTTCCCTGTTGCTGTCCAGTTCTCTCAACACCACTTGTTGAAGAGACTGTTTTTACTCCATTTTATGATCCTTCCCCCATGTCAAATATTAATTGACCATACACTCCTGGGTTTATTTCTGGGCTGTCTATTCACTTCCATTGATCTATATTTCTATTCTTATGCCAGTACCAGACTGTTTTGATGACAGTAGCCTTGTAGTATAGCCTGATGTCCAGTATTATGATTCCTCTTACCATGTTCTTCTTTCTCAAGATTGCTGTGGCTATTCGTGGGCATTTTTGGCTCCATATAAATTTTTGAAGTATTTTTTTTTTTTTTTATCTCTGTGAAGTCTGTCATTGGTATTTTAATTGGGATTGCATTGACTCTATGGATTGCTTTGGACAGTATGGACATTTTAATGATGTTAATTCTTCTGATCCATGAACATGATATATGCTTCCATTTATTTATATCATCCTTAATTTCTTCCTTCAATGTTCTGTAGTTTTTGGAGAACAGGTCTTTTACCTCCTTGTTTAAGTTTATTCCTAAGTACTTTATTTTCTTGTTACTTTGGTAAATGGGATTTGTTTTTTAGCTTCTCTCTCAAATGTTTCATTATTTTTATACAAAAATGCTATTGATTTCTGAATATTGACTTTACATTAAACAATTTTGCTAAATTTGTCTGTTAGGTCAAGTAAGGTTTTGGTAGAGTCTATCAGGGTTTGTATGTACACTATCATGTCATCTGCAAATAATGACTATTTTACTTCTTCCTTTCCAATTTGGATACCTTTGATTCTTTATTCTTGTCAGATAGCTATAGCTGGAACTTCCAAAATGATGTTGAACAGAAGTGGGGAAAGTGGACAGTCTTATCTTGTTCCTAATCTTAGGGGAAAAGCTTTTAGTTTTTGCCAGTTCAGTATGATGTTGACTTCAGGTTTCTCATATATAGCCTTTATGATGTTGAGGCATCCTCCCTCTGTTCCCAATTGCTGAGTGTTTTTATCAGATATGGTTGCTGTACTTTATCAAATGCTTTTTCAGCATCTATTGATATGATTGTATGGTTTTAGTCTTTTATTTTATTGATGTGATGTATTACATTTATTGATTTGCAAATGTTGTATCACCCTTGCATCCTTGGGATGAAACCCACTTGATCATGGTGTATGATCTTTTTAATGTACTGCTGGATCTAGTTGGCCAAGATTCAGCTGATAATCTTAGCATATATGTTCATCAGAAATATTGCCCCAGAGTTTTCTTTCTTAGTTGTGCCTTGACCTGATTTTGGAATTAGAATAATATTTGCCTCCTAGAAAGAGTTTGGGACTCTTCCCACTTGTTGGATTTTTTGGAATAGGTTGAGAAGAATAGGAGTTAGTTCTTCTGTAAATGCTTTACAGAATTCACTTGTGTATCCATCTGGTCCAGGGCTCTTGTACTTTGGGAGATTCTTGATTACTTCATCAACTTCACTAGTTGCTGTTGGCCTATTCAGGCTTTCTGCTTCTTCTGGGTTCAGTTTTGGTAAATTATACATTTTCAGAAATGTGTCCATTTCACCCAGGTTGCCATATTTCTTGTCATATAGTTGTTCGTAGTAATTTCTTACAATCTTTTGTATTTCTGAAGTATCAGTTATGACTTTTGTTTCATTTCTAATTTTGTTTATTTGGGTCCTCTCTCTCTCTCTTTTTTAATGCCTTTGGTTAAACTCTTGTCAATTTTGTTTTTTTAACTATTTTTTAAATTTAATTTTATTGTTGTTGTATTACATTCATCCCCTTTTTGCTCCCCTCTGTCCCCCTCTCCACCCACCCATTCCCCACCAATGTCAATCCCACCTGTTGTCCATGTCTATGGTTCCTTTATATAGGTTCTTGTCTAAACTGATCCCCTTCCTTGCTTCTTCCTCCCAACCCCCTTCCCCCTAACGACTAAAGGCCTATTCACTGTATTCATATATTTGGTTCTGTTTTGCTTGTTGTTAGTTTTGTTCGTTATTGTCCTGTAATGGGTGAGATCATATGGTATTTGTCCTTCACTGACTGGCTTATTTCACTAAGCATAATACTCTCCAGTTCCATCCATGTTGTTGCAAAGGGTATGAGTTCCTTCTTTCTTTCTGCTGTCTAGAATTCCTTTGTGTAAATCTACTAAGATTTTTTGATCCAATCATCTACTGATGGGCTCTTAGGCTGTTTCTAGCACTTGGTTATTGTAAATAGTGCTGCTCTGAACATAGGTGTACATAGGTTCTTATGAATTGGTGTTTCAAGGTTCTTTGGGTATAGTCCAAATAGTGGAATCACTGGATCAAAAGGCAGTTCAATTTTTAGTTTTTTGATGAAACCCCATACTGTTTTCCACAGTGGCTGCACCAGCCTGCATTCCAACCAACAATGCACAAGGGTACCCTTTGCCCATCATGCTTGCCAACACTTGTTTGCTGATTTGTTGATGATTACCATTCTGACAGCTGTGAGGTGGTATCTTATTGTGGTTTTAATTTGCATCTCTCTGATGACTAAGTGATGTTGAGTATTCTTTCATGTGATTCAGGGCCCTTCGTATATCTTTCTCAGTGAGTTGTCTGTTCAGGTCCTTTGCCCATTTATTTTTTAAAGATTTTATTTAGTATTTTTTAGAGAGATGGAAGGGGGAGAAGCAGAGATGAGAGAGACATCAATGTATGTTTGCCTCTCAGCTGCCTCCAGCCACGGACCCCGCTGGAGACCTGGCCAACAACTGGCCATGTGCCCTGGCTGGGAATCGTACCAGTGAACCCTGGCTTTGCAGGCTGGTGCTTTATCCACTGTGCCAACAGCCAGTGGCCCATTTTTTAATAGGGCTGTCTGTCTCCCTGGTGTTGAGTCACATTAGTTCTTTATATATTTTGGAGATCAGACCCTTGTCTGAGGTATCATCGGCGATTATCTTTTTTTGTACAGTTGGTTTCCTTTGAATTTTGCTGGTGTTTTCTTTAGCTGAACAGAAACTTTTCAATTTGATATAGTCCCATTTGTTGATTTGCTCTTTGATTCCCTTTGCCCTTTGTGAAGTATCAGTAAACTGATTTCTGCATAGGATATCAAAAAGTGTATTGCCTACATTTTTCTCCAGGGTCTTTAAGGTAGCACTGCTTATGTTTAAATTTTTTTTTTTTTTTTTAATTTTAGTGTTGTTGTATTACATCCATCCTGTTTTTGTTTAAATTTTTTATCCATCTTGACTTTATTCTGGTGTATGGTGTAAGTTGATGGTCTAGTTTTATCTTTTTACATGTTGCTGTCCAGTTCTCACAACACCATTTGTTGAAGAGTCTGTTTTTACTCCATTTTATGTTCCTTCCCACTTTGTCAAATATTAGTTGACCATACAGTCCTGGGTTAATTTCTGGGCTCTCTATTCTGTTCCATTGATCTATATGTCTATTCTTATGCCAGTACCAGGCTGTTTTGATGATAGTAGCCTTATAATATTGTTTGAAGTCCGGTATTGTGATTCCTCCTACCTTGTTCTTCTTTCTCAAGATTGTTGTGGCTATTTGTGGGCGTTTTTGGCTCCATATAAATTTTTGAAGTATTTTTTTTCTATTTCTGTAAAGTCTGTCATTGGTATTTTAATTGGGATTGCATTGAATATGTAGATCGCTTTGGGTAGTATGGACATTTTAATGATGTTAATTCTTCCCCTCCATGAACATGGTATATGCTTCCATTTGTATCTTTCTTGATTTGTTTCTTCATTGTTCTGTAGTTTTCTGAGCACAGGTCTTTTACCTCCTTGTTTAAGTGTATTCCTAGGTACTTTATTTTTCTTGTTGCTATGGTAAATGGGATTTATTTTCTTACTTCTATTTCTGATGTTTCATCATTGGTATACAGAAATGCTTTTGATTTCTGGACATTGAATTTATACCCAGCTATTTTGCTAAATTTGCTTATTAGGTTGAGTAAGATTTTGGTGGAGTCCATCGGGTTTTGTATGTACACTTTCATATAATCTGCAAATAATGACAGTTTGACTTTCTTCTTTCCAATCTGGATACATTTGATTCCTTTTTCTTCTCTGATGGCTATAGCTAGAACTTCCAAAACAATGTTGTATAGAAGTGGAGAAAGTGGATAGCCTTGTCTCATCCTGGTCTTAGGGGGAAAGCTTTTAGTTTTTGTCCATTAAGTATGATCTTGGCTTCAGGTTTCTCATACATGGCCTTTCATATGTTAAGTTATGCTCTCTCTATTCCCATTTTGCTGAGTGTTTTACTCATAAATGGTTGCTGTACTTTATAAATTCTTTTTCAGCATCTATTGATATGATCATATGTTTTTTGTCTTTCAATTTATTGATGTGGTATATTACATTTATTGATTTATGAATGTTGTACCATCCTTATATCCCTGGGATGAAACCCACTTTATCATGCATGGTATATAATCTTTGTAATGTACTCCTGGATCTGATTGACCAATATTTAGTTGAGAATCTTAACATCTATGTTCATCAGAGGTATGGGCCTGTAGCTTTCTTTCTTAGTTGGGTCTTGACCTGTTTTTAAAATTAGAATAATATTGGCCTCATAGAAAGAGTTTGGGAGTCTTCCCTCTTCTTGTATTTATTGGTATAGGTTGAAAAGGATAGGAGTTATTTCTTCTTTAAATGTTTGGTAAAATTCACCTGTGTATACATCCGGTCTGGGGCTTTTGTGCTTTGGGAGATCTTGGATTACTTCTTGAATTTCACTAGTTGTTATTGGCCTATTCAGGCATTCTGCTTCTTCTGGGTTCAGTTTTGGTAGATTATACATTTCCAAAAATGTGTCCATTTCATCCAGGTTTTCATATTTATTGTCATATAATTGTTTGTAGTAATTTCTTACAATCTTTTGTATGTCTGAAGTATCAGTTGTGATTACTCCTCTGTCAGTTTTGATTCTGTTTATTTGGGTCCTCTCTTCTTTTTCTTGATGAGTCTGGATAAAGGCTTGTCAATTTTGTTTATTTTTTCAAAGAACCAGGTCCTGGACTTGCTGATTCTTCGAACTATAGTTTGAATCTCTGAGTTATTTAGTTCTGCTCTGAACTTGTTGATTTCCTTCCTTCTACTTGCTCTGGGCTTTGTTGTTGCTCCTCTAGTTCTTGCAGCTTTATGGTTAGGTTGTTTTTTTATACTTCTTGTGAACATTTTACGTAGGCCTGTATTGCTATAAATTTTCCTCTGAGCACTGCCTTTGCTGTGTCCCATAGGTTTTGGGTTGTTGTGTGTTCCAGGAACTTTTTAATTTCATCTTTGATGTCATTGTTAACCCATTCATTACTTAAAAGCATATTGTTCTGTCTCCATGTGTTAGAGTATTTTTGGTTTTTTTTTTCCCCTTGAGATTGGTTTGTGGTTTCAAGCCATTGTGATCATTGGTATGATTTCAATTTTCCTATGTTTGTGGAGGTTTGTCTTGTGACCTACCATGTGGTCTATCTTGGAAAATGATCCATGCGCATTTGAAAAGAATGTATATTTTGCTTTTTTGGGATAAAAGAATCTGTACACATCGGTTAGGTCAATTTTCTCTAGAGTGTTGCTGTCTATATCTTTCTTAAAGTTCTCCAAGATTTTCCTTATATATTTCGGAGCTCCTATATTGTGTGTGTATATGTTTATCAGAGTTATTTCTTCTTGATAAATTGTTCCCTTATGTATTATGAAATGTCCTTCTTTATCCCTTTTTATGACCTTCATTGTAAAATCTATTTTGTCTGAAATAAGTATTGCTACTCCAGCCTTTTTTTCATGTCCATTTGCTTGATATATATTTTTCCATCCCTTCACTCTCAATCTGTGTGTATCTTTTGTTCTGAGGTGGGTCTCTTGAAGACAACATGTATGTGGTTATCCATTCGGCTACCCTGTGTCTTTTGATTGGTGCATTTAATCCATTTACATTTAAGGTTATTATTGATTGATACTTATTCATTGCCATTTTCTCACTTTGTACCTGTATTCCTCTTTGGCTTTCTCTGTTTCTTCATTTTATTTATTTATTTATTTATTTATAAAGCAGATCCTTTAGCATTTCTTGCAATGCTGGTTTGGTAGAGATGTATTCTTTTAGTCTTCTTTTGTCTGGGAAACTCCTTATTTCTCTTTCCATCTTGAATGAGAGCCTTGCTGGGTAGAGTATTCTTGGTTGCAGACCTTTGTTTCCCATTACTTGAAATACTTTTTGCCATTCCCTTCTGCTTGAATTGTTTCTGTTGAATAACCATTTGATAGCCTTATTGGAGCCCCTTTATATGTTATTTGCCGTTTCTCTCATGATGCTTTTAGGATTCTGTCTTTGTCTTTGAAATTTGTCATTTTAATTATAATGTGCCTTGGTGTTGGTCTGTTTGGGTTGATCTTCATTGGGACCCTCTGTGCTTCCTGAACTTGATTAATGTTTTCACTCATCATGTTAGGGAAATCTTCTATCATTACCTTTTTGAGCAGGTTTTCCATTCCTTGTTTCTACTCCTTCTGGTATCCCTATGTACGGATGTTGTTACCTTTCATGTTGTCCTGCAGCTCTCTTAAACCCTCTTCATTCTTGTTCAGCCTTTTTTTATTCTCTTGTACTGTCTTGGAGTATTTGTCTACATTGTCCTCCAACTCACTTATCCGGTCCTCTGCTTGCTCTAGCCTACTGTTTATTCCTTCTATTGTATTCTTCAATGCAGAAATTGTATTCTTTATATCCTCCTGGCTCTTACTGATAGTTTCTATGCCCTTTTTCATAGTGTTGTAGCTCTCAGTAAGTACCTTGTAACTTCCCTGGAGTTGTTTCTAGTTTTCTTTGAGCTGGCTAAGCTCATTGAGCTTGTCTATCATCGTTCTTTTAATTCCTTATCTGATATTTCATGTGCCTCTGTTTCATTTGGTGGTCTTTCTGGGGATTCTTCCCTTCTTTTTGGTGATGGACTGATTCTTTTTTTCCCCATTTTGGGTGTCTGTTGTTGCTTGGTTTTGTTTGTGTGTTTGTTTGTTTTCCTTGTATTAATTTTCTTTGCTTCCTTGCCTTTGTTGAGCACACTTCTGTGTTTGGAGATTTGTGGAATTCAGTGTTTCAGTCTACTAGATTTTCTCTACTTGTTGCTCTTGGTGTGGCCTTTATTTGGGCTGTCTGGTTGTATTCTGGATTGGTTGTGTATGTTGCTCCTTTCCTTCCAGTTGGCTGATTGCGAGACTATCCTTCTATCCTTTCTCATACACTTTTTTTGAGCTGCTCCCTGGGCTCCCATGGAGGGAGGGCAGAGAGGACTGGAGATGCATGGGGAGAGTTTGAGGTGGTGGCTGGAGGAGAGAAGTAGGGAGGCGGCTGTGGGTATCCTGGTGCTGACTCATTTGTTTATTTTTTTAAGGCACCAAATTCTCGACTTACTGAGTCTTCAAATTGTAATTTTTGTCTCTAAGTTATTTACTTCTGCTCTGATCTTGATTTCCTTCCTTCTACTTGCTCTAGGCTTTATTTGTTGTTGTTGCTCTAGTTCTTGCAGGTTTATGGTTAGGTTATTTGTATAAGCTTCTTCTTTCCTTTGTATGTAGACCTTTATTGCTATGCATTTTCCTCTGAGGACTGCCTTTGCTATGTCCCATAGATTTTGAGCTGTTGTGTATCTATTGTCATTTGCTTCCAAATACTTTTTGATTTCATGTTTGATCTCATTGTTTACCCACTCCTTCCTTAAAAGCATGTTATTCAGGCTCCATAAGTTAGCGTATTTTTGTTTTTTTTTTTCCTTTAAGTTTGGTTTCCAGTTTCAATCCATTGTGATCTGAGAAAATGCTTGGTATGATTTCAATTTTCCTATATTTGAGTAGGCTTGTTCTGTGACCTAACAGATGATCTGTCTTTGAAAATGTTCCATGTGTATTTGAAAATAATGTGTATTTTGCTTCTTTGGGGTGAAAGGTTCTGTTTATATTAGTTAAGTCCATTTCTTCTGGAATGTTGTTCAATGCCACAATATCCTTGGTGTTTTTTGTTTGGAAGATCTGTACGTTATTGATAATGGGGTATTAAAATCCCCTACTGTTAGTGTGTTGCTATGTATATCCTTTTTAAAGTCCTCCAAGATTTTCCTTATATATTTGGGAGCTTGTATGTTGGGTTCATATATGCTTACCAGAGTTACATCCTCTTGATCAATTGTTCATTTAAGTATTATGAAATGTCCTTTGTATCTCTTTTTATGGCCTTCATCATAAAATCTGTTTCATCTATATAAGTATTGCTACTTCAGTCTTTTTTCATGTCCATTTGCTTGATATATATATTTCCATCCCTTCATTTTCAATCTGTGTCAATCTTTTCTTCTGAGATGGGTCTCTTGAAAACAGCATATATGTGGGTCATATATGGGTTTTCTATCCATTCAGCTACCCTATCTCTTTTGATTGGTGCATTTAATCCATTTACATTTCAGGTTATTATTGATACTTATTGTCATTTTCCCCCTTTGTACCTGTGTGTTCCTCTCTGCCTCTCTCTGTTTCTTCATCTTTTTTAAAGCAGCCCCTTTAGCATTTTTTGCAATGCTGGATTGGTGGAGTTGTATTTTTTGGGCCCTCTTTTGTCTGGGAAACTCCTATTTCTCCTTCCATTTTGAATGAAAACCTCGCTGGGTAGAGCACTCTTGGTTACAGGCCTTTGTTTTCCATTACCTGGAATATGTTTTTGCCATTCCTTTCTGGCTTGTATTGTTTCTGTTGAGTAATCATTTGATAATCTTATTGGAGCCCCCTTCTATGTTATTTGCTGTTTCTCTCTTGATGCTTTTAGGATTCTCTCTTTGTCTTTGAAATTTGCCATTTTAATTATGTTGTGTCTTGGAGTCTGTCTGTTTGGATTCATCCTCATTGGGACCCTCTGTGCTTTCTGAACTTGAGTAACATTTTCACTCATGTTAGGGAAGTTTTCTGTCATTACATTTTTTGAACAGGTTTTCCATTCCTTGTTCTCTTCCTCTTCTCATATCCCTATGGTATGGATCGTACTGTGTTTTATCTTGTTCTGCAGTTCTCTTAAAAACTCTTCATTCTTGTTCAGCCTTTTTTCATTCTGTTGCACTATCTTGGAATATTTTTCTGCTTTGCCCTCCAGCTTGCTTATTTGACCCTCTGCTTCCTCTAGCCTGCGCTTGATTCCTTCTACTGTATTCTTCAATTCCGAAATTGAATTCCTCATTTCCTCCTACTGATAGTTTCTGTATTCTTTTTAATGCTGGTGTAGTTTTCAGTAAGTTCCTTGTAGCTTTCCTGAAGTTCTTCATAATTGCCCTGGAGTTGTTTGTAGTTTTCTTTGAGCTCATTGAGTGCATTGAGACTCTCTATCATCTTTATTTTGAATTCCATATCTGATTGCTTGCCTATGTTTCATTTAGTGATCTTTCTGGGGATTCCTCCTTTCCTTTCTGTGATGAACCATTTCTTTTTCTCCTCATTTTTAGGTTTTGTTGTAATCCAATTAGACTGTGATCAGCTATCAGCCTAAGGATCTGCTAGGCTGTAGGGATTGATTTAGTTGTAATCCTATTGATCTGTGATCCAGTGCCAAGCTTCAATGCAGCTTGGAGGGACAGACTGATTCAGTTGTAAATCAGTGAATCAGCTACCAAACTCTGCCCCTGCTGAACTAGGCAGAGAGGTCCAATGGATCAGTCACCAGCTCAGGTGCTGCTTTGTGTGGGATAGATTCTGATGTAAATCAATGAATCTGTGATTGCCCACCAGGCTCTGGTGCCACTGGGGTAAGCAGCAAGATCCAATTATAACCCAATGAATCTGTGTTCAGCCATGAGGCTCAGGTAGCTAGCGCTGGGCTCAACTGAAAGAATCTATTGTAATCCAATGAATCTGTGATCTGCTGCCAGGCTAAGGGGCCACTAGGCTAGGCTAAAAGATTCAATTGTAATCCAATGAGTTTATGTTCAGCCACCAGGCCCAGAGGCCAGTGGGTGGGGCAAGCCAACTCAGTTGTGAAGCATTGAATCCACAATCAGCCACCGTGCTCACATGCCACTCTGTGGGGCTGACTATCTGACCCAGCTGTAAGTCAGAGAGTTTGTAATCAGCCACCAGGCCCAGGCACTGCTAGGTGAGAAATACCTCTTCAGGTGCCAACTATTGTATCTATGCTCAGATCTGGCAGGGCAGGAGAGGTTTATTTAGATGTAAATAAAAGAATTGTGATCAGACACCTGGCTCAGGCACTGCTGGATGGGGCCAATTGCTTCTAGTGGGTGGGGCTATGAAGACCCCTCATAGGGAAGCCACTTGGCACAATGCAGTCTGCCTGAGGTGTGGGTAATCAGTCAACAATGGGATCTCCACAGCTACCTCCATACCATTCTTCTCGAAGTCACCTGCCACAAACTCTCCCCAAGCATCTATAGTTCACTCTGCCCTCCCTCCATAGGTGCTCGGGGTAGGTGGGTGCCAATGTACCTTCCTTGTAGTCACCCCAGTAGTTGCCTGTCTCCAGAGCTCCCTTAGGCTAATAAAAACCCCATGGCTTTATGCCCTTCTCAGCTGGATGCTGCTCTACTCTCCTCTGTGTTGCTGGAGGCTAGGATACCTAGCTGGGGGACCAGAACCCACCCTTCCCAAGTGGAGCCCCCAACTCTGTTCCTTTGGCTGCTGCCTCCTGTGGGGGCCCAGCCAGCCCTCCCAAGCCTCCGAGATTATAGAAACAAAAAGAGTAATTTGGTGTCTATCTCAGTGGTCAAGGAAAGAGGTAGGAAGCATGAGGTCAAATAGCAAAATAAAAGTGATTGAATAATGATGAACAAATTGAACTCAAACATTACTGTTCACTGAAATATATGATCTGCATGGGACTTTAAAATTTTCTCATAGCTACATGACCAACATTAAAAGGAATATACCATGAAAATGTTATATTATTACCTCAATCACTGAATAAGATGTTATTATTTTCAGTTTTGTAAACTAGGAAATGGAGACATAAAGATATAGTAAATTACTCTAGGTCTTATAGAAATGAATCCAAGTAGAGCTAACTTTAAATCCTATGCTCTAAGAGATAGGACACAGGTGTTGAAATGATGAAGAAAAAGCAAGATCAAGACACCTTGTTCTATGTAATGGTTCTGCCAAATGAGGAGAAGAGTGTATTTATATATAATACATGCAGCTGGCTGTATCATATGTATACACATATGTATAACAAATACATATATACATACTTATACAGAACATATAATATGTGTGTGTGTATATATATTATATATGCACTTTATTTACTGTTTTTCCCTTTGAAATTACTAATTATCCCTGTCTAAGAGGCATTTAAGGTAGGAGAGCAAGAAGATGGAAAGATATTAGCATTAAGCCTAGCTTTTGAATCTAATACTTGCAATGTGTCAGGTTTTATTTTTTGTTTTTTTGTAAGTATTTCCAGGTACTTGTCAAATGAGTTCTAAAACCCCCTCATTTAACGTCTAGAAGCTCATGAGGTATTGATTAGTACTGATGAACAAGCTGATGTTCAAAGAGGTTAAATACAATAAGAACCACATGACTCTCTATATCTAAAGAAATACACATGCCTCCAGTAAAAAAACTGCTATAATTAAGTGCTGTTTCATGGACAAGTAAAATAAATCTTTGATTAAGTCTGCCTTGTCCTCAGATACTCAAATACCACTTATACAAAATCTCCTTGGACTGAATCCAACTGAGACTGAATTTTGCCTAGTAACCAGTATTACATAGATACAGTCAGAAGTCACTCCAAAGTCTATCTTGCTAATCATTTCATAAGATGTCTCCAAGAATAGAAAACTAATTCTCTCTGGGAGTATACCGCTGATGGGGAAAAGGAGTCAGATAAGGAGAAAATCAGGAATAAAGTTGCTGATCCTAACAATTCATCTATATATTCAGCAGAATGTTTTGGTTGAGTTTAGAAATAATAAAGGATGTCAGGATACTGGAATAGTTGATGAAACCACCTTGGAGGAGGATTAAGAGAGAGGGAAGGAAAAAGGAAGGAAGGAAACAAGGAAGGAAGAAAGGAAGGGAGGGAGGGAGAGAGAGAGAGAGAGAGAGAGAGAGAAGGAAAGAGAAGAAGGAAAACAACCTTGTGGGAATTATCTCTGAATTAGAATCCTGTATTTTTTTTCATGTTTTTTCTTGAATGAAGTAAAAATGATTCAACATAGAGACATGATTTTAGGCAAATAATCCTCTATGACCTTCTCAAAGGTATGATATTGTGATGTTGAAAAACAAGAGTCCATTATGGTCAAGACACAACTATTTCAAATAGTGACATCCGCCAATGAGCTTCTCAAAGTGACATGGGGTAGGGTGGCAATAAAAGCCCTGGAATGATAGAGTGTTGGCAGCTAAGAGGCACAGAGGACATGCATTTCCTCAATTGTAAAAATGAAAATAAAATTCCTTTTCCCAGCGAGACTTTGCCAACTCTGTGAATTCTACAAGAATAACCACTGAGTCTTACGCATTCTAAATGCCCAGAGCCTTGCTTGGTACCTTATACAAAGTAGCATCTCAAAAAATCTTCTTTATATGTAAAGTTCATTTAGAAGTATGGTAAGTATGGTCAAAGAAAGCACTTTGAAAAACAATAATTAGCACTCCAATATCAGACACCATAAGCTAAATTATGCCGCAATATCAACAACATAATAAAACCAAGCCATCTTAAAGATTAAAACAAGTTTTCATTCTCCAAGTAAGCCAGACATTCACCATGGGTTGCTAGATACTCTGCTCTGTCTTCTCCTTCTAGGACCAAAGTGATAGAGTAGTTCTCTCACGTGTCACCTTAGAAGAGGAAAAGTGCCTCCACCCTGCTGCTTTCTGGAAGTGACACATCACTTTTGCTTACAACTCATGAGTGAAATACATAGGGGAGAAAAAATACTTTTCGCTCAAATTTCTGTGTTCTGGGCTGACCCCTGGAATAAAAGGGAGATTAACAAGAGAAAAACAAACAGAATGTTATTAGCAGGTATGCTTTAGGTATACAAGGGAGATACCTAGAGACAAGTATGAGTCATTCAAAGGTGTGGCTTAGAATCGTAACTTACATAATATCTTTACAAAAAAAGAAAGAGAAGAAAAGCAGTACATTTTTGGAGAAATAGGACAAAGGAACATAGTTGTAGGCTTCCAAGTGTGGAGATAAAGGCTAGTTGGTAAAGTTAGCTATCTAGATTCCTCTAAAGTCATTTCCAGGATGACAGGTTCTGAAGTTATTTCAGATGATTAAATTTTATCCTTCTTGATAGAAGAGGAGGAGCACCTTTAAAATATGCATGTCCTTTAGGAAAATAAGAGGAGGGCAAGGCACACTCTAAGTCATTGCTTCTTCTTAATTGCCTTCAGTTCAAAATAATTCTTGTGTAAACTGGCATATTTGGGATGGCATATTCTGCTACCTTTCAAATTCCTACAACCCTTAAAGAACAAGGAAGTATCCTCTTTCCATATGCCTGGAAGGTAAAGAAACAATAATTGGTGCATAGCTTCAGTGCCCATCACACAAAGTGGGGAGGATGGGGTTGAAAAACAAGCCATACTGAAATGAAAAATGAAATAAAAGATAGGCTTGGAATATTGCTTTTTCTTTCATATCTACTATGATATATATCCTTTTTTTAATATTTATTTGGGGCACTCCAAAGAAAAATGAATCAGAACTCTAAAGTACTATATATTATCTTTGAACTTATGATCCTCACGTAAGCATACTTTCATATAGCCTGAATTTTAGTTTTAGCGAAAATCATTTATTTGATTAACATTAAGTTTAACTTTACTATTTAGTTATAGTAGAGTTTTTAGTCCATATTTTGAAAGGGTTATTTTATTCTCTTGCATCCATGTGGTTAAAACTCTTTATATGCACGTTAGGTGGCCAGAAAACATTTTTTGATTCAAACAAATATTTAATGCTGTTTTATGAATCTATTGCTCCAGAAATATTATCTGCATGTGTGTGTATCTGTGTACTTGTGTAAAAAATACACCCCAGTATGATATGTTTTTTCTCATGCTCTCAATGCTGTCCTACTCAGCCTGAAAGCCGGAGAGCTGGCCCAGCAGACGGACCTAACTGCTCAAGCGGCTGCTGCCCAACTTCAGTTGCCCAAGGCCGTGAGCGCTCCACAGGCCCATCTTTCAATGAGCTCACTCTGGGACCTTGGGTTATTTTCCCACAGTGGTTTCTTCTGCTTTTCCATATTTTACACAATGGGGGAGTAGTTTTGATCTTTCAGACTTTCAGTGGTTTTAAAGTAATGGTGTATAAACCACAACAAAGAATGAAAGGGAGATTATTATTTGGGATGTTAAAAGGACAAATTTTATGGCAGCTAGATGTGCTTTTTGGAAAAGATGTTGGAGCCTTGGCTTGGTGTCTCAGTGAGTTGGACTGTTGTCCAGTGCACTAAATGGTTGTGGGTTCAATCCCTGTTCAGGACACATACCTAGATTACAGGTTCAATCCCTGGTTGAGGTGCAAATGACAGGCAATTTATCAATGTTTCTCTCCCACATCGCTCTCTCTCTCTCTCCCCTCCTTTCCTTTCTCTCTCAAGTCAATAAATATATCCTCTGATGAGGATTTAAAAAAGATGGTGGAAGACTTAAATGACTGGGAAGTTATAAAAATGGGAAGTTAGAGGTTAGAGGTCCTCTGATGGTAGGAAGGGCTTTAAACATTCTGGCAGCTGAAAATTAACCAATAAATAAGTGGAAAGAGAAGATGGCTTGAGGTGGTTCTCGCCACAGGCAATTTGAATGCATCTCTGTTTGATCTGCTAAGAATGTTATAATGCTGATTGCTTCACACCAAAAAAGCAATTCTACCTCTTGGTAAGTGAAGTGCTGAAGGACCCATGCTTTATGCTGTTTCAGAACCTTCTTTAATTTACACACCTGTGTTCTGGGTACCATACAATTTTATGCCTTTGATTTGTTAGCTCAGGTCTCTGGTGTCTTTTTATGTTTCCATGCATTTGACAGTGTAGATACAAGGGAACCTTTCACACTGAGAACCAGTGTATTCATATATATGAACATTGCACCCAGCCTGTGGTACCATTTTTGGTCAAAGTAAGTATGATGCCTCCTCCAGTTATTTATCAGTGCCCCTGGGTCTTTGGTGGATGCTTTATCTTCTGCTGCAGGGAAATAGTAATTTCATTTTTCATCCTCCATCATGCCTGAGTACACAGTTTACCTAAAGGTTAAGAATGATGTATCTAATTAAGTGATTGGAGCAGTTCTACTACATTAACATTAACAGTGCATGGAAAGTACTCCCCATGGCTGCATTTTTTAGGTAGAAGCTATTTCCATGTCTGTTCTCTCTTTCCATTTTTTTCTTCCTGCACCACTAAATGAAAATTTAATGGTAGCAATGGCACCTGTGTTGATGGAAGAGGAAGGTGATTATTGTTCCTGCTGGCCCCTTTCTCATTTTCTCCCTGATAAGGGCAGCATTCCTGAGAAAGATTTGCTTTTCTGATCAAAGCCATTACCTGGAATGAGAGGCCCAAAGGATGGGAAGTTATCAGGAAAGCTCTGCAGCAGGTAGATATGATGCAACCCAGTCATCAAATCATAAAATGTGAACTTTTATTTCACTCTGGAATTGAAAGGTAGTTACAGTAGAGTGAAATTTATAAAGGTTAAAAGTAAGTGACTAATGGTGATGTATCATAGAATTTCATGACTTTGGAACACTGCCTGTATCAGGGTTTCTTTTCTTTTCTTTTCTTTTTTAGATTTTATTTATTTATTATTTTTAGAGAGAGGGGAAAGGAGAGAGGCAGAAAGGGAGAGACATCAATGTATGGTTGCCTTTCACCCGCCTCCAGCTAAGAACCTGGCTGGAGACCTGGCTTGCAACCTGGTCATGTGCCCTGGCTGGGGAATCAAACCAGCAACCTTTGGGTTCACAGGGCAGCACCGTATCCACTTTGCTACTAGCCAGGGCCTTGTAGCAGGTGTTCTTGCCTTGCATCAATTTGTACCAGATCATTAAGGCCTAAAGCTCATCAGTGAAGGCATGCTTTATCATGTGTCATCCAGAAAACCCTCTGCATCCTGAGCTTCCATAATAATCAAGCATACAAGACATATTGTTGTGGATTTATTTTTCTTTAGACTGTTAATCTGGGTGTCTGCTGAGGGATGGGCAAGGATCTGGGAGATCTTTAGAGACAAATTGAATAGTTTAGGAACAACTGTTCAGCATGATTTTTCTAGGGACAATGAGGAGAAAAGAACAAATTGAGCATATGTTGAATCTCCACTAGAAAGAACACAATTTGGATAGTGGAGAGTGCTATCTTCAAAAATACTTTACTTACCAAGATTTGGCAGGGTCCACCTCATCTTACCTCCATGGTTCCTTATTTACCTATTTCATTATTTTCTACTTTTACTCATATATGCTAGTTATTAAATAATTTGTTCTTATTTAGATATGTCTCTAATTTTTAAAGATTTTATTTATTATTTCCAGAGAGAGGGAAGGGAGAAAGACAGAGAGGGAAAGAGATACCAATGTATGGTTGCCTTTCATCTGCCTCCAGCTACAGACCTGGCTGGAGACCTGGCTTGCAATCTGGTTATGTGCCATGGCTGGGAATCAAACCAGCGACCTTTGAATTCACAGGCCAGCACCTTATCCATTGTGCCACAAGCCAGGGCTAAATATTTCGTATGTATTATCTTATTTCCCTTCATGGATCCTTTCCGATACTGTATGTTTGAACTCAGGGATTTCCAAGGTGCAAAAGATAAGAAAGTTTTATGTGACCTAGAAATAATTTGAATTATTTGATTATATATATGTGTGTGTGTGTGTGTGTATATATATATATATGTATATATATATATATATCATATCAGCACATAATTTCAAACCTCTTGTTATTAAGAAATGTAGTGTAAGTTAGAAAGAAGTTAGTAAATTTAAGGTAAATTAAATTCTTAAAAAGATATGAGTTAAATAATTGTATAGGAAGAAATAATAAGAAACTCAAATTCTGCTAAAACAGAAAGTTAGAAAGTGTGAAGATATTTTCCTTCTCCAGATACATAAGCTTTGTCACATCTCTGTCTTACAACTGGTTCCATTTTTCCAGAGGTACCTTCCTGATGCAATGCTGCTGGTGACATTTGTCTTTTCTTTCCAAGGTCTGCCTCCTCTGTGAATTTCAATCTGATTCATGGTAACTGAGTATTTGTTCTTTCTATTCATTTTTTTACTTAGTTCACATTTTCTTTGTATTAAGTATCATTTGTTATAACCAGTTGCATAGCAAGAACTAATATGAAATGGTATTTATTTTTTTAATTACCAGATCCTAGACATGCATTTAGAAGATACTGAATAATTAGTTGTGAATACACAGTTTCTCCAGAACTTCTCTTAGGAAAGGCAGCAATGGACTCCATCTTTGCCAAACCCCTTGGTGATTATGGGAGATCATCTTATGATATAGCCATTTGGAACAGATGATCACTTCCTCCTCTTTGAAATACATGTTTTGCTTAACTTCTAAGACACAACACTCTCCAGTTTATGTCTCCCTATCTGACTGCTTTCTCTGTCTTCTAGGTTTTCTTTTCTCCTCACACCTAAAAGAAAAAGACACCATTGGGGATTTTCATTCAGTCACATGACAAAGACTTTCAATTTAGATTTCCAGCAAAGATTCCTTTTCTGAACAAGAGGTTGACATGCCTGCCTGCCTAACTGGGCTTTCAATGTCCAAAGATAATTTTCTGATTTTCTTTCTTCACATTTGTGCCCCTAGCATTCTTCCCCAGCATTCTTGGCTAAATGTTTGGACCAAGACATCTTAGGGAGATTTTTGATTGCTCTTTTTCCCCTGCTTTCTTATAATATTTTTTTTCTCTTTCAGTTACAGTTTACATTCAGTATTATTCTGTATTAGTTTCAAATGTACAACATAGTGGTTAGACAATCATGTACTTTATAGAGTGTCCCCCTAATATTTCAAGTACTCATCTGGCACCATACATAGTTATTACATTAATGACTATATTCCCTATTCTGTAATCTATATCTCTGTGACCATTTTCCTACTACTAATTTTTACCTTTTAATTCTTTCACCTCTTTTACCTATTCCCCCAACTACTCCCCATGTATCAACCACTCAGAACACTATTAATCCTGTTGTCTACAGTCAAAACATATCCAGTAATTAACCACTTGTACCATTGATGATCTTTGTCATTCTTCAGGCCCAAGAAGCATCATTTCTTTTGGATTATTACAAATGCCAACAAAATGGATTTTCTTGCTTCTTCCCATATAGTAATCCACTATGTTCTCTACATAGAAGCTGGTGTGTGTTTCTTCCTGACATCAATGATCCAGTGTCTCTCCATCTCACTTAAAGCAAGGCTGGTGACTTCTCAGGCCTTCCATATTCTAGACCCACTTGATCTCTCTACCATTCCATGAACACTTGTTATTTTCTGCTTGTTTTTATTATAGCCATTTTGGCAGGTGTGAAGTGATATTTCATTATGGTTCTGATTTGCGTTCTTTAATAATCAATCATGTCAAACACCTTTTCATAGGCTTGCTTGGTCATTTGAATTCTTCTTTGAAGAAATAGCTATTTAAATGTTTTTGCACACTTTGTTGTTTTTCTTTTTTCTGTTGAGCCTTTAGATAGTAGAATCTTATCAGATAATAATTGCAAATATTTTAGGCTGACTTTCACTTTCTTGATAGTGTCTGTTGATATCAAGTTTTTAATGAAGTCCAATTTATTTATATATTTTGTTATTTATACTTGTGGCATCAAATCTAAAATCCATCGTAGAGCTTTTTCACTTGCTATTCTTTTGCCTGAAAATCTTTTTTTTCCAATTTATCACATATCTTGCTCCTTTAACTTTTACAAAACTTTGCATAAATATAAAATCAAGGCTTTCATCACTCACACTATCAAACATTGCAACTATGTCTGGCCCTAGCATTGTCTATCCCCTTTTTTCTTGTCTTATTTCTCTTCAGTACTGATTTTTATATTATATAATTTACTTATGCATGTTTCCAGACTTAAGCTAACTAAGGCAGGGATTAATAGTTGTTAAAGCACTATCATAATTCCCATGCTTGGAGCAGAGCCTGTTGCAGAGGAAGTGCTCAGTACACTTGTGACTAGGAGCCAGGTTCTTCTTGTGTATGAACAGTCTTCAGCTGTTACTTTGGCATTGCTGAAATTATCAGCATAATCATCACTATCAAGGAACATTAAGAAAGGTTCTATCTCCTCATGGTGCTATGCTAAGTATAGTTATAGAAACACACATCTGGGATTTTCCAGGCCAATTTTGATTTACAAATAAGTTTGTTAAACAATGTAACCTACTTTTTGTTTCAAAAACAGCATAAGAAGTAGAAATTCTGAACCACTGCATCAATTTTGCTTATAAGTTTAGCTTGTGAACTTACATAAATTTCATGGCTTTTCTGAACCACAGTTCCTGCATCTGTAAAATTAGATTGTTAAAAGGATTAAAGAAAAACATTCCTGAGAGGTCTCTCACCATATGAACTATGTGCTAATTTCAGTTGCTAATAAGCCAGACATGGACAAATTTAAATGGTATCTATTTTAGCACTGGCCATATGGCTCAGTTGGTTGGAGTGTCGTCCTGTGCACCAAAAGTCTGTGGGTTCTCTGCATGGTCAGGACACAACCCAGGCTGCAGGTTCAATCCTTGACTTTTCCAGGAGACAACTAAACAATATTTCTCTTTCACATTGGCATTACATTTCTCACCTTCCCTCTTTCTCTCTCACCTCATTCCTCTCTTCATAAAATCAGTAATCCACTGAGGATTTTAAAAATGTGATAGCTATTTTAAGGGACACTGAGCTAATTGGTAATAATAACTATGTCATCTTACTGAAGATTTGAAATATTCAATGCTAAAGCACTGAATCACCTTATTAATATGTGGTCTAAATGTGTTATCTTAATGGATGCCATTTAATGATTACAATATTGGGAGTTATACTGATGATGATTAAAATAAAGAGTACAAAATTAAGAATCCGTAGTCCCTGATAGTAATACAATATCAAGATAATTGTGAAAGTATTAGTTGCATTTTTTCTTCCACTTAGCCTGATTTCCTGAAGGCCTGTCTAGAAAGTATCCAACCATGTAATATGAAAAATAGAGACATTTACTGAAGATGGCACAAGATACAAGAAACATTGTGCATAGGACAATGACACCTCAGTCTGCTTCAGAGTAGGCACCTTGGGACCCCACATAATTTTCCCAATTGCCATCAGCTGCCCCAACATATTTTCCTGAATCTCATTGACAATGGTCTGAAATCTCGTCTTTCAAAGGTGATTTTAGTTTTGAGAAAAAAACAGATGTCTCAGGATGCCAAATCTGGACTGTAGGAGGCTTGAGTCACCTAAGTGATTTGATGTTTCACCTAAAATAAAAAACTTCATGAGACGTGATTTGTGAAGAGGCACATTGTTGTGGTAAAGCTGTCAATCACAAGTTGCCCGTACCTACTGGCTTCTGAATCACCTGAATAGTTTCTGCAGAGGAATGTTCCAGCTTAACGCAAAACCTGATTCAGATTTGTTGCTTTGTTCACTCTGTCATTTTGAATGTGATGGCCACACAGTACATTCAACATCATCTACTGCCCCCACTGACTAATACACCGATGACATCATTATTCACACGTTTGTTCCAGTCCATGCCCTTTAACTATCAGGTTTCATCATTGTTGCACAAATCCACTTTCATTATAATTAACAGTGGTTGGATTTTTCCAGACAGGCTGTATTTTAGCTAACTAATGTTTCTTAAGTCCTTAAATATTAGGATACTTGGTAATATTTGCAATAGGCTTTGCTTTGGGGGAGAATAGAAATGTTATCCACTTTTAATACCTATAATGTACTAAGAAATTCAGGCTATTTTGTTAATTAGATAATTTCATTTATATATATATATATATATATATATGTGTGTGTGTGTGTGTGTGTGTGTGTGTGTGTATAGATAAATAGATATATAGATATAGATATATATGTTCATAATATATATACAATTTGAACTCAGGGTTATTTTTTCATTTGCTTTTTTATCTGATTTTAAAGCTCTTAAATAGTTTCACAATGATAAGGTGCAGATTTTTTTACAGTTTTATTAAAATATATTTAACATATCACAACACTCGCCCATTAAAGGAGTATAGTTTGTGGTTTGGAATATTTTCAAGTGTTGAGAACATCATCATCTAATTCTAGATGATTTTAACACCCCCAAATACTACATCCTACATATCCTCATTCTGGCTCCCAACCTGCCCAGTCTCACACAGTGCCACAACCCCAGGCAAATACTATCTACTTTGTATTATATATTTTCCTATTTCCTATTTCTCATAAGTATAATCATATAATATACAGGGTTTAAATGATCAATTGGCAATGACTTTGCATCTCCTAATTTCATGTGCTTCTTATTAATTTTGAAAAACTATGTTTCTAAGGTTATGATTTAACGTAATTGTTTCAGATATAAAGTATTAAATTCTGAATCCAACCGTCATGTTGAAAGAATACAATGTTAGAACAACCATAATTTCTGGACTGCGCGCAGGGCAAACTGCTAAGGAAATTGCAGACTTCAATAACATCCCTTTACATACAGTTGACAATGTGAACAAGGTGTATGATGCTGATCCTGATGTCACCACACCAAGGAAAATGCATAAGGTATGCAAGGATTGCACAAGTCCAGGTATTGTACACAGAATCCAGGAGATATTAATGAAGATACAGGATGTTTACCTTGATGTTTTGAGAGAAGTAATTGTACCATGGATGAAGCAAGTTGCAAATGGATGTCATTTTGTCTTCCAAAAAGATGGTGTACCGACACATAATGCCAAAAAGTGCAAGAATTTCTCAGTGTCAATGTTCCTAAACTGTGGTCAAAGGAAATCTGGCCACCTAGTTCACCAGATACAAATCCTTTAGACTATTATGTATGCAGCATTTGTGAGAGAGAAGTTAATAAATAACTTTATTGCAATAAAGAGGCTGTCAAAGCTAAAATAAAAAACATTATGATATCCATGGATAAAGAATAATTAATGAAAGTGTGCTCAAGATTCTGAAGTTGAACTGAGTTCATTATTGCAGCAAATGGAGACTTTTGAACAATTAAAAAATGATAACTATGTTTATGCATTTACCTATAAGAATAACTTTATTTCAAAATATAACACTTTCATGGTATGCTATTTATTTTGCTAAAATGTTGCCAATTGATTGTACACACCCTGTATGGTCTTTTAACTGCATATGTTTACTTAGAATACTTTTTTTTAATATTATATTTATTATTCTCAGAGACAGGGGAAGGGAGAGAGTCAGAGAGGGAGAGAAACATCAATGTACGGTTGCCCTTCACCTGCCTCCAGCTACGGACTTGGCTGGAGATATGGCTTGCAACCTGGTTATATGCCCTGGCTGGGAATCAAACCAGCAACCTTTGGGTTCTCAGGCAGGCACCTTATCCACTGCCACCAGCCAGGGCTAGCATAATACTTTTAAAATTCATCATGCATTACTTGGTATTAGTATATAAATTCTACTATTCTAAATTAATATTCCAGTATATGAATAGAACATATTTTGTTTATCCATTCATAAAGTTTATGGGCATTTTAGGTTGTGTCCATGTTTTTGGCCACTGTGAACAATGCTGCTATAAACATGTATATACAATTTTTGTATGAAATGGATTTTCTTTTCTTATAGATACATATCTGAGAGTGGAATAACTCTTATCAGATATATGCTTTGAAAATATTTTTTCCCATTCTGTGGGATGTCTTTTCATCCTGATGGAATACATACTCTGATGTTATTTTTTATTATTATTTAATTTTATTGTTGTTGTATTACATTCATCCCCTTTTTATTCCCCTCTGATGTTATTTTTTAAATTTTGATGACATTTGCTTATTTCACCCTTCTGTAACTTTATTTTTAGTTATATGTAGGAAACCATTACCTACTTCAAGTTCATTGGGATTTATTGCTACATTTTCTTTTACAACTTTTATATTTCTAACTCCTATATTTATATTTATGTAGATTCATTTTGAGTTATTCTTTGTTTATGGTGTGAGATAGATTCTCAACTCAATTGTTTTGCTTATAATATACTACTAACCCAGGGCCATTCATTTAGAAAACTAATTTTTAGCATTAAATGGTCTGGGTACTCTTGTCAAAAACTCTTGCTCATAACCTTTACATTTTTGCTGAACTTATATCACTTTAAAATTTCATTGATGTACTTCTTTGTTTTTATTCCACTAATTTGCTGTCTTGATTACTATAGTGCTGAATTTGGTTGTTAATTGATAATTATGATCCTATAACTTTTTAAATTCTTGTCAAAAATGTTTTGGCTCTTCTAGGTCTTTTGTACTTCCATGTGAATTTTAGGTGTCGTGTTACATGTCAATTGCTGCAAAGAAAAACTGATTTTGTAATGGTTGTGTTGGTCTGTAGATCAGTTGGGAGAGTCTTGCCTTCTTACCAAAGTTGTCTTCTGATCCATAAACATGGAATGCCTATCCATTTTCTTTTTCTTTATTTTTGCAATGGTGTTTAGTGTACAAATCATGCGGTTGTTTTGATAAATGTATTCATAGATATATTTTTGAAGCTATTAAAATATTTACTTATTTTGTTTTTTGTAGCTATCTATATATTAATTTTATATTGACTTTTATTTTATTGTTTCCATAACTTTATTTTTAGACTATTCATTACTAGTATATTAAAAAAATTAGATCTTATATTCTGACACAACCTTGAAATCATTTATTAATTATATACATTTGTACTTGATTTCTTAGGATCTTCTATACACAAGATTATGTCAACTACAGTGAGAGTTTAAATTCTTTTTTTCTAGAATAGATGACCTTTTCTCCCTGATTAATTTCCCTAGCTGGAATCTCCAAAGCAATTGACTAGAAATAACAAGAATGAACATTCTTGACATGTTCCTGATCTTAGGAGGAAAGTGTTCAGTCTTTCTTCACCATGTATATTGTAGATTGTAGGTGTTTCATAAGTACTTTTTATAAGTTAGAGGGTTTTCTTGCAATCCTAGTTTTTTTGTAATGATTAAACAATATTGGGTTTTGTAATGTTTTCTCTGCTTTTATGAGAGGATCATATGGTTTTGTTTTTTAGCTTATTAATATTGTGTGCAATATTGATGTTTATATATAGCACCAACCAGCTTCTCAGGTTGTATAGTTGTTTTTACTTGTTTGTTGAATTTTGTTTGCTAGTATTTTGTGAATATTTTTGTATCAATATTTGTCAATGATATTAATTTATAAATTTTATTTGTTTGGTTTTAGTATCAGAGTAACAGTGACCCCTCTTCTATCTTCTGTTTCTTGGAAAAGGCTTAGAATGATTGACATTAATTATTTTTAAGCACTTCCTACAAATCATTGGTGAAGTCACCTGGACCAGTACTTATGTATATGCAGGGGTGAGGTGGGGGTTGTTTTATATTAGTGATTCAACCTCTTTGCTTATAAGTCTATTCAAATTTTATAGTTCTAGTTCAGTCAGTTTCAGCAGCTTGTTTGTCTAAGATATTTTTAAAATTTTATCTAGGTGGTTTAATCTGTTTCCATTATTACCTTATATATTTCTGTAAATTCAGTAGTGGTATACTTTATTACATTTCTTTTTTTTTTTTTTTTTAGATTTTATTGTTTTTCAGAGAGAGGGGAAGGGAGAGAGGCAGAGAGAGAGAGAAACATCAATGTATGGTTGCCTTTCACCTGCCTCCAGCTATGGATCTGGCTGGAGACCTGGCTTGCAACCTGGTTATGTTGCCCTGGCTGGGAATCGAACCAGTGACCTTTGGGTTCACAGGCCGGCACCTTATCCACTATGCCACCAGCCAGGGCTTACATTTCTAATTGTAGTAATTTTAGACTTCTCTATCTCTTATGCTCATTAGAGCCAAAGTTTTGCAAACATTAATATTTTCAAAGAAATTTTTGGTTTTATTGACTTTTCTACCATTTTGCTATTATTTATTTCACTTATTTATACTTCTTAAAAAATTTTTAACTTTTCTTATTTATTTTTTAAAAACATTTTATTATTTTAAAAGATTTTATTTATTATTTTTCAGAGAGAGAGGGGAAAGGAGAGAGGCAGAGAGGGAGAGAAACATCAATGTGTGGTTGCCTTTTACCTGCCTCCAGCTACAGGCCTGGCTGGAGACCTGGATTATAACCTGGTTATGTGTCCTGTCTGGGAATCGAACCAGAAACCTTTGGGTTTGCAGGCCTGTGCCTTATCCACTGTGCCACCAGCCAGGGCTAAAACTTTTTAACTTATTTTATTATTTATGCTATTACAGTTGTTCTTAATTTTCCCCATTGCCCCCTCCATGCTCTAATATTTATCATTTTTTTCTATTACATTTTTGTTTAGTTTATCCTTTTATTAGTATCTTAAGTTAGAAAGTAAGGTTGTTGAGTGTTTTTAAATTTAATTTTATTGTATTTTTTCATTATCATTGAGTCCCCTTATATGCTCCTTCTCCAGCAATATAATAATATATAGGTATAGATTACCCACTGTGCTGGCTTTAGCTCCATACCATAATTTGTGGGGAGGGGGAAGGAGAGGAGTTTGTTGTTTTTATATCTTTTCATTTGTTTCGAAGTGTTTATCTTTCTTATGATTTCTTTTTTTGAATCATTGGTTATTTAGGGATATGTTGCTTAATTTCTACTCATTTATGACTTTCCCTAGTTTAACAGTTAATTTTTATTTAAATTCAGGTTCCTTGGATGACACACAGTCTATGATATCAATAATTTAAAATTACTAAGTCCAGTTATTTCCTAGCATAAAGACTGTCCTGGAGAATGTTTTCTGTATAATTGAGTAGATTATGTAGTCTACCATTGTTGTTTGGACTGGTCTATTGGTGTCTATTAGGTTTAGTTAATGTATAGTTATTTAAGCCTCTGTTTTCTTGTTGATTTTCTATCTAGTACTATTCTCTATTAAAAATAGGATTTTGAATTCTCCAACTCTTATTGTCAAGTTGTTTCTTTACTATTATTAATCTTCAAAATACCTGTGTCTTTGAGTATATAATGTGTTTAAGTGCATATATTTGGATTACATATTTTTATGTCTATTCTCTCATTTTTGTTTCTTTTTTAGGTATATTTTATTGATTAAGCTATCACAGTTGTACTAATTTTCTCCCTTTGGTCCCCTCTGCCTGGTACGCATCTTCCAGCAACCCCTCCCCACTGCCTCTTAGTTCATGTCCGTGGGTCATGCATATAGGTTCTTTGGCTTCTCCATTTCATTTATCATTCTTAATATCCCCCCATCTATTTTGTACCTGCCAATTATGCTTTTTAATCCCTATACCTTTTCCCCCATTCTCCCCTTCCCCCTCCCTGCTGGTAAACCTCCATAAGATCTCTGTGTATATGATTGTGGTGCTACTCTACTTATTTGTTTAGTTTGTTTTTTAGATTCAGTTGTTGATAATTATGAGTTTGTTGTAATTTTACTATTCATAGTTTTGATCTTCTTTTTCTTAAATATGTTCCTTTAACTTTTATATAATAAGGGTTTGCTGATGATGAATATCTTTAGTTTTACCTTGTCTGGGAAGCACTTTATCTGCCCTTCCATTCTAAATGATAGCTTTGCTGGATAGATTAATCTTGGTTGTAGGTCCTTTTTTTCATCACTTTGAATATTTCTTTCCAGTCCCTTCTTGCCTGCAAAATTTCTTTTGAGAAATCAACTGACAGTCTTAATGGGAACTCCTTTGTAGGTAACTCTCTTCTTATCTCTTGTTGCTTTTAAGATTCTCTCTTTATCTTTAACCTTTGGCACTTTAATTATGATGTGTCTTGGTTTGGCCCTCTTTGGGTCCAACTTGTTTGGGACTCTCTGTGCTTCTTGGACTTGTATGCCTATTTCCTTCATCAAATTAGAGAAGTTTTCTTTCATTTTTTTCAAATAGTTTTCAATTTCTTGCTTTTCCTTCCCCCCTCTTGGCATCCCTATGATTTGGATATTGGCACTTTTAGAGATGTCCCAGAGTCTTCTTAAACTCTTCTCATTTTTTTAAATTCTTTTTTTTTTTTTTTTAAGATTTTATTTTATTATTTTTAGAAAGAGGGGAAGAGAGGGAGGCAGAGAGGGAGAGAGACATCAATGTATGGTTGCTTTTCACCTGCCTCCAGCCACAGACCTAACTGGAGACCTGGCTTGCAACCTAGTTACGTTGCCCTGGCTGGGAATCGAACCTGCAACCTTTGGGTTCACAGGCCGGCACCTTATCCACTGTGCTACCAGCCAGGGCTAAATTCTTGTTTCTTCATTTTGTTCTGGATCAATGTTTATTTCTTCCATATGTTCCAAATCATTGATTCAAATCCTGGCTCCCTTCCCTTCACTATTGGTTTCCTGTGGTCTTTTAAAAATTTTACTTAGTGTAGCCTTCATTTCTTCCGTTATGCATTTGCCATATTCAGTCATTTCTCTGAGCATTTTTATCACCAGTGTTTTGAACTTTGCATCCTATAGGTTGAGTATCACCTTTCACTTAGTTATCTTTCTGGAATTTTGATCTATTTTTTCATTTGGGCCATACTTCTTTGTCTACTCAATTTCACAGACTGCCTGTATTTACCTCAGTGTATGAGCTGCCACACTTGTTCTGCTATATGGGGAACAGACTTGCATATTCATTAGTGTGGGGCAATCCATTTCTTCACTTTGTGACACCGTATATGGGGTAAGGGTCAGAGAGGGAACAGTGCTACTTGCTCAGCACTTGCCCGTTTTCCAGTCACTTCACCCACTTGCCAAATGTTACTGGTCCTACTCTAGCTACTGCTCTGGTGGTGGTTCCCAGAGTTGTTGGCTTGCGTACATTCTAGGACTGTGGGGACCATCTCCTGAGAGAAGGGCAGTTTCTTCAGTTGCCCCAACCCCCACTGGTTTTCACTGCCAGAAGCTATGAGGCTTTATTTTCTGGATGCTGGAACCCAGGGATGTAGGGCCTAGCCTAGGGCTGGGATCACTTCCCAGGTGTCCTTCTTGGCCTTTATCTGCCGAATGTGAATTGCGAGACCGCTCATTCTGCCAGCCACAGCTATAGCTGCTGCCTTGCCACCACTTAGTCTCTGCCACACTGAGTCCTTTCCCTGGCTGTGCCCCATCCCTACCCATTGGGATGAGTATTTCTTTTTTTTTTTTTCTTTTAATTTTATTGTTGTTGTATTACATCCATCCCTTTTTTGCTCCCCTCTGTCCCCCTCCCCACCCACCCTTTCCCCCCAAAGTCAATCCCACCTGTTGTCCATGTCCATGGTTCCTTTATACTAGGTTCTTGTCTAAGCTGCTCCGCTACTTTGCCTCTGCCTCCCCCCTCCCCCCTACCCCTTTCCTCCTGACCACTGCAGGCC
>PVIW01006164.1:0-33319 GCA_004026585.1 Noctilio leporinus
CACACAGGTTGGTGTCTTCAAAAAGGCCAACCAGATAGGCTTCACTTGCCTCCTGCAAAGCACCAATAGCTGCACTCTGGAAGCGCAGATCTGTTTTGAAGTCCTGAGCAATTTCTCGCACCAGACGCTGGAAGGGAAGTTTGCGAATCAGAAGTTCAGTGGACTTCTGATAACGTCTAATTTCACGAAGTGCCACAGTGCCAGGCCTGTAATGATGAGGTTTCTTCACCCCTCCAGTAGAGGGCGCACTCTTGCGAGCGACTTTGGTAGCCAGTTGCTTCCTCGGTGCTTTACCACCGGTGGACTTGAGGGCAGTCTGCTTTGTAGGAGCCATGGTATAGAGTCCTCTTTACTTACCCCCCCCTTCTCCTTCGGCTGGAGCTCTGCGAGCTGGAGGTGCTGGCGTTAGAGAGCGACAGCGGCTGCCTGGTTAAAACTTTTTAAGAGAGAACTTGCTAGCCCTGGCTGGTGGCTCAGTGGATAAGGCACCAGCCTGCGAACCCAATGGTCAGTGGTTGGATTCCCAATCAGGGTAGTAACCAGGTTGCAAGCCAGGTCTCCAGCCAGTCTGTAGCTGGAGGCAGGTGAAAGACAACTATGCATTGATGTTTCTCTCCCTCTCTGCCTCCCTCCCTATCCTTCTCTCTAAAAATAATAAAATCTTTGAGAGAGAGAGAGAGAGAGAGAGAGAGAGAGAGAGAGAGAGAGAACTTGCTGGAAAAACTCCTGGAGCTATATAGGTATGGTCTAGTGAGCTGAGAGTTAGAATGTGCCAATTATAATGCTGGTATTGTATTTGCCATGTGATTCTGTCAGAATCCTGTGAAGAAAATGTTATCCTGTGTTTAAGAGTGAGCATGATGAATGATGTGCCTGAAGACAAAAATAATAAGCAGAGGTTATGATATTCAACCCAATGTGTGCTTTCTGCCCTTGAGCCTGATGTTACCTATCCCTTGTGAAGTTTTTCGCCTATAAATGTAATTTTCTTTATGAGAATACTTATTATGGAAATATTTTCCTCAAACTTAAAAACCATATATACAGATTAGGGATTCAATTTCATTTTATTTAACAGCTCTGTATTGAGAGTTTACTAATCAGACATTGTGCTAGTTTTTGGAAGAAATTGTACAAGATGATCAGTCTCTCCTTATGAAATGTGTAATTTATTCAAGAAAATTAAGGAGATAAACAGATAAATAAATGTGTGATGAATGTTATTACACAAATATCAAATTGACCATTCATGAATTATTTGGAACTAGGTCATTGTGATACAGAGAGATCTGATGAAGATCACTGGGGAGAAGTAGGAGGGGCGGGAGGGAGAAGTAGGAGGGGCGGGAGTGGGAGGTTGTGGAGGCAATGGAAGGCAGTTTAGGACAGATTGGCAGAGGAGCTGATGCCTCCAGAGACAATGGAAATAAAAAGAGGGCCGGCTCTTTGGCTCCTGAGCTTTGCTGGCTCCCGAGCTGCCTTTCTCTCAGGCTCTGTCTCCGACTCTGGCTCTAAGACTCTGAGGCTCTTCTTCCTCCAGGATGCTTGAGTGATCCTGCGGCAGCTGCCTAGGTTTCCCAAAGGATGGTATTTTCTGTGGGAAGGAACCCCAGGCACAACCTAGGATCAGGCTGGCCTGGCCGAGGGTGGCAGGTTTATGCTTTGGGTGTTCTAGAGGGAACAGGCTCTGAGGCAGAAGCCTGCTATTCTTCCAGAATTCTGTAGCAATTGTGTATTATGTTGTTTCAGTTTGTAAACTAACCATAGAGAAGCTAACAGGGGAAAAGCTTGGAGATCCCAGGTGTGAGAGTTTAGCCTTGATTGATGTACTTAGGTTAAGTAAAGCTGTGACTTGATAGACTTAAGTGACTGCTTTGGAATCAAGACCCTTTTCCTTTATCACCAAACTTTTGCCTCTGGAATTTTGCCTAGAGGGTGGCAGCAGGCAGCAGGATTCCAGTTGCTGTTCAATAACAACTGTATTATGACCATGACATCCTAACTCCTCTATTAATTTTATTTTATAACATAACTGAAAAATAATTTAAAGTATATATTATTTTGATATCATTAATGTCTTGCTATTAACACCACTTGGTAACCTTTGCCTGAATTAATATATTTAATTGGTGTTGTAGAATAATAGTTTTCTATTTGAATCAATTATTTTATAGCAAACTAGAACCATTTCCTTCTAATATGTATGCATGTGTATAAATATAAATATATATAAAAGATCTATCCAGAAAGTATTGAACCAATGTTAATATAATTAAAACAGTTTGTATGGCCAATACTTTCAGAGACTGAAATATATATATATATATATATATATATTTTTTTTTTTTTTTCTCTCTTTCCAGTTGAAAACATAGTGGTTCAATTGGCTTTTCAAATGCTTACAAAGAATATTTTTGGCTTTCTTTCTTACATAAATATTACATACTCTTATTTTTATTGATTGCACATGTTTCACTTGTTATTATACTTGTTATTCTTTTGTGGTGTTCACATTGGCACAATTTTGGTCAGTAAGCATAAATTCAGACTGACTCCTCCTGAACCTTTTTGTTTTGTTTTGTTTTTATGATCCTATTACTTTAAATGCTTCTCTCTTTTTCATCCAGGCTTATATTAGATTCCATTTCACTTCCCCTGTTTAGGATCTGGAATCAGACCTTCTGAGAATTCCAGGTTCTGTTTAGGTGGTATTTCTTTTTAGAGATTTAAGTATGGTACTAGCAGTGTTTGTTACTCAGACGTTCCTTTAAGAGTATATTTTAAGTCTATAGATAAAAATATTTCATTATATTTTCCATTTAAAAATGGTTTCATTTAATCTATTTGATTTTATAATTGCATCTCTTTTATATTGAATCCTTATTCATAATTAACATAATTGCTTTGTTCTCCTTTATAAAAACTGTTTTCCAAATTTAAAATGCTAACATAACTACAAACAACAAAGTTATTGAATAAAATATAAAATTTCTTTGTGTTCTTTTAATTTCTAGAATTTATTCCACTCAGTTGAATTCCAAGGGTGGCAATAGGGTGAAAGTGGTCTAATCTGACTATAAGCAACAAAGATAATTTTAAATCAATAATTACATTTATTAACACTTGATCTGCTTTTATTATCATTAGGTATTAACAATTTTAATATCACCTGCCATAAATAAATTACCCCTAAATATTTTCTTTACCTAAGTTGTAAATAATTTTATTATATTGTTGAGTTTTAATTACATACAAATATATGCTTCAAATTAGCACATTTATTACTATTTTTAATAAATATTCTTTTATACTTGCAAGCTACTTTAGACAGCTCTGTTGTGCAACTAGCCTGGAAATGGGCAGACTCAGCTACACATGACACTTTTAAGAGTCCATTTGTAATGACTCAAAATTTTTCTAACTTTCTTCTGATTCAGTTTGTGTCTCTAATCCTGGTGGTATTACACATTCTTGTATGTAAATAAATTCAGATGAACAATGAGTGCAGCAATTGTAATGCCAAAGATTCAGAACTTCAATTCCTTCATTTCTGATCTTTCTGCAGTGTGACTATGGTGCAGAATATTAATGTAAGGTTAAAAAGAAAAGAAAAAAAAGTTCCCACAGAAGCTGTGCATTGTCCAGCTATGAGTACAGTAAAGAAAAATTTTGGGAAGTTAATTAGAACCTGTGAAGTGTTGTCTTACCCAAAAACAAATGTGCCTACAAAAGATTCTGCTCAGATTTTGTGATTTGTTTAATGTTAATTTGCTTTTTGAAGTTATTAATTTTTTCCTGGGATAAAGTTTTATACCATTTGCAAGCAGCTAAATGAGCTTTTTACAGTGAAATATTAAGATTGAAAACTGCTTCTGAAGGTGAGAGGTAAAATTGTGTAGAAGATCATTAACTTTACAACAGCAATAACAATGCATAACAAAATAGAATTTACATATACAAAATAAGAATTACATTTTTAATAAGAATACCAGAGAAACAATGAAAAATACTTAAGTTTCAAGAACTATATATTTATACTAAAGCCACACATCAAGTGATCTCAATGTTTCTCTCATTTAGCCATTTTCTTTTTTTTTTTTTCAAAATAGAAACAGTCCCATATATGGCCTTTATTATGTTGAGGTATGCTCCTTCTGCTCCCACTTTGCTGAGAGTTTTTATCATAAAAGGGTGCTGTATTTTATCAAATGGTTTTTCAGTATCTATCAATATGATCATGCGATTTTTATCTTTCACTTTGTTTATGTGATATATGTATTATGTTTCTTGATCAGCATATTTTGTCCCAGCCTTGCTTCTCTGGGATGAATCCCACTTGATCATGGTGTATGATCTTTCTAATGTATTGCTGGGTCTGGTTTGGTCATATTTTGTAGAGGATTTTAGCATCTATGTTCATCCTTTCTTGTGCCTTTACCTGGTTTTGGAATTAGAATAATACTGGTCGCAAAGAAAAAAGTTGGGAGGCTTCCCTCTTCTTAAAATTTTTGGAATAGTTTGAGAAGGACAGGAGTTAGCTCTTCCCTAAGTATTTGCCTTTGAAGTAATCTGGTCCAGAGCTCTTGTGGGCTGGGGATTTTTTGATTGCTGCTTTAATGTTACTAGCTATTACCGGGCTAATCAGGCTTTCTACTTCTTCTTGATCAGTTTTGGAAGATTATATGTTTCTAGAAATGTGTCCATGTCACTCAAATTGTCACATTTCTTGACATATAGTTCTTTATAGTAATTTGTGACAATTCCCTCTATTTTTGTGGTATCAGTTGTAGTTTCTCCTCTTTAATTCCTGATTTTATTTATTTGAATCCTCTTTTTTTCTCTTATGAGTCTGGTTAAAGGCTTGGGATGTGAAGAAAAGAAAACCCTAATGCATTATTGGTGGGAATACAGCCTGGTATAGATAGCCACTCTGGAAAACAGTATTAGTGGATCAAAAAACTGTGAAAGATTTACAAAATGGGATACTATGCAGCAGAAAGAGAGAAGAAACTCCAAATGTAAAGTATTATGCTAAATGAAATAAGCTAGGCAGGCAAAGACAAATACCATGTGATCTCACATTAAGTGAAACTTAATGAACAAAAACAAATGAGAAAAATAGAACCAGAACCATGGAAATAAGGAACAAACTGACAGTGACCAGAGGGGAGGGGAAGGGAAAGGAATAATGGGGGGAAAAGGAGGAAAGGCCTAGTCAAGGGACAAGTATAAAGAACCCATGGAAGTGCACAACAGGTTGGGGATTGACTATGGAAGTGGAGGATGAGTAGAGTAGGGGAGAGAATGGGGGACAAATTGGGACAACTGTAATTGAACAACAATAAAATTTTAAAAATTAGAAAACAGTTTCAAAAGTTTATTTTTAATTACCAAGTTATTATGTTAGACTGTGGAAATATATAAATCCAAGGGAATCAATCCAAAAGCAAATTGCTAACAGAACAATGGCTTTGATAGAGACAAAGACATTGTTCTGTTAGCAATTTCTAGAATTTATTATGAAATGAAAACTTAAGGAATCTCTGCTAAGTTTACTTTTATAAAATGATCCAAGGGCCCTGACTGGTGGCACTGTGGATAAGGTGCCAGCCTGTTAACCCAAAGGTCGCTGGTTTGATTCCTAGCCAGGGCACATAACCAGGTTGCAAGTCAGGTCCCTAGCCAGGTTCATAGTTGGAGGCAGATGAAAAGCAACTATACACTTATGTTTCTCTCTCCTTCTCTCCCTTCTCCTCTAAAAATAATAAATAAAATCTTTAAAAAAAGAAAAAGAAAAATGATCCAATTCATTTGGAAATTTGTTGCTTCATGTTAAAAACAAATCAACATTAAAGTTTTCTTAAAATTCTTCTTTGAACAATAATAAATGTAGAATAAAATATGGACTAATTTTTCTAATAATCATACATATGTCAAGACCTTTGAACAATTTACAGAAGGCTTAAAAACAAATAATATCACATAACTGTGACAGATCAACATGTAGGTGTTTGCTTTTACTTTTTATTAAGACAAGGTCAATAATGTGTTTTGGAACTATTATTTTTTCTTTAATAGTTATTTCATATAAATATTTATTAAAATATCCTCTGCCTCCATCTCATTCATGATGTAAACTTAATTTATATAAGTTTATATTTTACCAACATGATTAAAGGTCAAAAACATGCCCCATCTGGTGTGATCAGTGGATTGAGTGCTGACCTGTGAACCAAAATGTTGCCCATTCAATTCCCAGTCAGGGCACATGCCTGGGTTGCAGACCAGATCCCCAGTTGGGGTTGCACAAGAGGCAACCACACATTGATATTTTTTCTCCCTTGTTTTCTCTTTCCCTTCCCCTCCCTCTAAAAATAAACAAATAAAATTGTTAAAACACAAAAAGTTCAAAAGAATTCTCACTGACATAATTTCTTTCTGATTTGTAGATTTGTAGCATTTATTTCATAATTAACTGAAAATACCTTTGTCACATAAAGTAAGAGAGTGTTATTAAAGAGGTGTTCTAAGTGCCTAGTTATTTCATCTCTGAGGTTTCTTTTTTAATTTCGGGATATTCTTTTATATATATATATATATATATATATATATATATATATATAACTAAAGTTATAGTGTGTTGCTATTTTCTTCTGCTGCATTTTAGATTTTTTCTCATTAATTTCCTTTTTTCTTCTTGATGAAAGTATTTGAAATTGTCTTTAATCTTTAAAACTATCTTTATACATGATCTTGAATGTTTTTAAGCCCAATACTCTTTTATATGTATGTATGTATGTACTTATTTGTTTCCTTACCTGAGAAGAGAGGATAATTTTTCATTGCTTTGAGAGGAGGTTGGGAGGGGGAGAAATTAAGGTGCAAGAGAAACCACCTGGTTGCCTCATTTATGTGTCCCTAACTGGGATCGAACCCACAACCTAGGTATGTGCTCTAACCAAAATGGAAATGCAACCTTTCAGTGTATGGACTGATGCTCCAACAAGCTGAGCCACACCAGCCAGGGCTCAGTACTCATATTTAAAGAATTCTTATTTACAGTGCTTTGGATTTCCCTGGATCCCTTAAGGGAAAAGAGTTAAGTTTAAACAGTTCAAGAATTTATTTCATTGCTCCTATGATGCATAGTCTCTTTAACATAAGGCCCTCTTCATTCTTATTGCACCTTTTCCCATTAGCCACTTTCAGCATTACTTTTCTACCCTACTCTTCTCAGATTTGCTTAAAATTGTTTCTCCTGGAGATAGGGGTGGGATGGCAGGGAGAAAGGTATTAGTCATATTATAATTGTGGAATTCTCTAACTGGCTTCTCTCCTTAGCTTGAGCTCCTCAGTTTCCCACATAGTACCTGCCACATTATTACAGCTATTTGCAGTAATTCTGCTATACTTGGGCATCTTATCTTTTCCTGCTCACTTACATCTTACTGGAAATTTTCTAGATTCCTGCCTCTGTCTCACTCATGATGTAAACTGTGGAGATTTGTTATTGTTATCTATTGATTTCAGTGAAGGATTGGAGGTCTCAAGGCCACTTCCTTCCCTGACCCTGTGAAAATTGGAAATACTAAGAATACTGTTGAAATGGAAATTATAGTCCAAAGCATGACTCAGAAAATAGCTACAGCATCTTGATGAAGGGGAAATGGCGAACTACCAAGGTAGAAAAATTTAACTTATTTTAAATTAGGAAGAAAATAGTTAATATCTAAAGTTTAAAAATATTTAGAAACCTGGAAGTAAGAATCAGAAGAGATAAAATTCACACTGGTAAACATTTGTGTCTGTGGGAGGCAGGCAGGGTGGTATGGGAAGGGTGGAATAAGAGCTTTTAATTTCTTCATAGGCTGTGTTTTATTACCCATGTTAGACTATGTGCAGGTGTTGCTGTATTCTCTTTCTCCTGCTGTTGTGGAGTCTTCTTTTGCCTCTGTCTCTGTCTCTCTTTCAAGTCATCTGTCTCAGAACTGCTTTGGAGCTTTATAGGGAAACTTAAGAGACTTATCTTCTATATATTTGATTAGAGGACCTGATGGCTGTCATGACACCCTCCTGAACACCATAAGAGTCAAGGCCATGATCAGTTAATTATTCATCTAAATATAAGACAGATTTTATTTCAAGGATATTACAAATTTTTAAAAAACACATTAAAGGGCATTTGTTATTTTGAATAATTAAAGCAATTTTAGAATACTTTCAATTTAACTAGATAATCTTGTGATCAGTTTTGACACTTTCTCTACATTTAATTTCCACTATGTGTACCAAAATCAATTCATATTATATTTTTGGGTACATGCTTTAGACATTTAATTATTGAATAAATTCATTGATCTCCTTAGTGATCGATCACTCTGAAGGCATATAGCTTTGTCATTACTACCCCAAACAGACTTCACTTTTTTTAGATGACAACTGGACTATGGCCATTTAGGGATTTTTTTTGTAAGTGAACTTGAGCAATAATTTTTAGAGAACTACTTTGGATCTTTTTCCCTCACTAAAGCAATACATCTCAATTTTATAAGTTCTATGGAATATCACTTACCAGTATGTGAAATATTCAAAGTCAGTATTTTATTCCTGGTAGGTGTGAGTAATAAACTCAGTTCAAAACTAAAGTTCTACTTTAGCACAGTCTGGTTGTAGAAGCCATACTGGGATTCCACTTTTTGCAAGAACATAGAGTGATGTAGTTTATTGTATTTCCAATCACATTCAAAAAGTGATAAACAGATATGGATTTTTCAGTAGATCTTTAAGTCACTGAGACAATTCATATTATTGCATTGCCAATTCTTGACTTTATTTTCCCATTGTTAGCTCTAGCCTTGGGAGAGCATAAAACTGATTATGTCTTCATCAGCTCTTCATTTTCCCTCACAACTGCTTCCTGATGATTCCTAGCCTTGTTATTCAACTCCTTTATCTTTTTGAATTCTACTGTAGATGTGAAACTGTCCTCTGCGCTTTCTTTGGTTCTGCAGTGTATGGTTATTAGAATTATAATCTTTCCTCCATTTTTAGGATTCTTTTTTTTGTGTGTTTTGTAATATTTTAAAATGTAAGCATTCAATCCAATTTGCATTTTCCGAGAAACCAATAACTTAATGCCTTTGGTTATAATTATAGTTGAATTGAGTAATAATAGTGTTTAAGTATCTAATCTATAGTCACAGGCATTAATAAACATGGTTCCTTTACCAAATGTTTTATTATTAGAATTGTCCATTTTCTATATTCTCAAACTCATCCCTGTAAGCCTATTAACATATTAAATCATCATAATCTTACCAGGACCAGGACCTTGTCTTCCTATAGAAAATTGTTTCCTTGAGCCTATTCTTCACATAATGCTAATGATCTATCTACACAAACTGATGCTACCTACTTTTATTTTATATCTTATACTTCTTTCAGGTCTTTAAATTTACCATTCACTGTTATTTTTCTTGGCTAAGTGTTGTTTGTTTGTTTTTTCTTGCTTTAGAGTTCTCTTTTTCTCTCCTTCTTGCCATATACATATTGCTTAGCCAACTCATATTCACCTCTCCAAAAATAATTAGATCAGAATGCCATGCTTTTTTGCATCACTATAGACATTTCATAATACCCATGTAATTAAATTTATCTCTTTAAAATGTTTCCCCCATTTAATTTTATAGAAATTATATATAATTTATCCATCAGAGTGCAAGGAAATAATTAAACTTGCAGATTAACTATTTCAATGTAAGCTCCTTAAGAATAGACACTTTTTCTCCTATTACTCTTTATACACATGAATTCTAGACATTATTTAATATGTAATAACAACAAATACTTGTTTGATAAGGAAGTATCTTTTATAAGTCTCCTACTAAAATGTAAGCATTTACAAATAAAATAGCTGAAGTATATCTGCTATAATTTTAAGAATTTTTCCTGGCCCAGATCTTAAAACTGCATTTACATTGAAGTGTTTTTTAAATATATGTGTAATTTTTAGTATTTCTCTCCATTATCTGGTGATTCAAAATACATTAGTAATGACTTTTCTCTCCATTGTAAGTTTCATAAAAGCATGTAAATCTAGGGTTTATTAACTGTGGATCTCCAAGCAGTAGTTCCTGTACTCATCTGTAGTAAAATAATGATTCATATTCATAATGCTAATTTAAGGCTATAAGATTCATTCATTCATCATTATAACCCTGAGAAACAGGCATTATTTTCCTTCTTTTACAAATTAAGTTGCCTCTAATGTCACAAAGCTCGGCAGTGGCAGGACCAAAAGTCAGATTGGATTTGTCTGATTACAGTGTCCAGTCTCTTAAAAACTACTTACAGTTAGTTCACAGTGGTCAGAATTGGATGGACTAAGGATATTAGACCAAGTCCCCCTGAGAATCTATGACATATTGAGGTCCAGGATCTGGGTTTCTGCATTTTAGGATTAGAAAAAGAAATGTCTATCGAGACAGCTCCTTCAGTGATAACTTGATAAAATAAAACTGACAGAAGACTTGTTCACAGACCAAAAGGATAATTTCTTATTCTCTTTGATAATTATTACTATCAAGTTAGGTCCAATACTCATATTTGGATATTTATATATATTTTTATGACAAATTGTATGCCCAGCAATGAAATCTAATTCTTTGAGAAGTACATCTGTAACTTGAGTGATTACATGAAGCTGTCATACAGATAGTGATTTCATAAGTGCATTTCCTTAATGGTGCTGATGATTGATATCTCCTAAGAAAGATTCCTCTTAGCTAGTGTCTTCACATATTTCTCAGCTAATTGTAGAGAATATTGCATTTCTATTATTCCTTTCCTTCCAGTGTTTAAACTGAAATGACATTTGCACTCTAATAAAATGATTGTCATTCAGTCTTACAGGTTTAAAAATAAAATTTCCTCATATTCTTCAAAGCAGCTCTACCTTACAGGGCCACATAACCATTAACCAAACTCACAGGACTAAAATACACATTAGGAATATTATTTTACCCAGTAATTTAAAATGCAAACAGAACACCTACAGGACTGGCATACTTCTAGTATGTACCAAATAGTGTATTCTCGTAGATGGAATAATGAAAACCAATCAAAATTATAAGGCTACTAGATGAGCATATAGTAAGAATGAAATGCTTTAGTGAGATATACTGAATGTTTAGAGGCAACATAATAAGGTAGCTTTATTTGTCCTATACATTTGGATTGACCTTATCAATTAAGCTACATTTTAAAATACTCTGAACACCCAGGGTTGAACATGGTTATAATTTTCTTTACTGAACTTTTTTCCTTTCTTCTAAGTAGACCATACATTCTTTCCACATTCGAGACTCACAGCTGTCAGAAGGGAGAGTTTTGGAGGCTAAGTGAGAAGGGTAAAGGGATTAAATAAAGAAAGAAAATAAGACTCATGGACACAGACTATTTTATGGCCATTGCCAGAGGGAAGGGAGTAATGGAGGTAGAAGGTAAAAGGGGTTAAATGGTGATGGAAAATACTTGACTTGGGGTGGTAAACACACAATACAATATACAGATGATGTGTTGTAGAATTGTACACCTGAAACCTACATACTTTTATTAACCAATATCACCCCAATACATTCAATATAAAAGAAACATTGCATCTGCTCATTTAAAAATTTTAAAACTCACCTTGGCCAGTTTGGCTCAGTTGGTTGGAGCATCATCTTGTAGACTGTAAGGTCATAGGTTCAATTCCCAGTCAGGGCAAATGCCTGGTTTAGGGCTCAGTCCCAGTTGGGACACATATTTGAGGCAACTGATCGATGTTTCTCTCTCACATTAATATTCCTCTCCTTCTGTCTCTCCCTCCCCTCCCCTCTTCTAAAAATCAGTAGGCATGCTCTTGGGTGAGGACAAAATTTAACTTATTTTGACTCACATTGTGATTTATTTTTTTATTTTAAAGATTTTATTCATTTTTAGAAAGTGGGGAAGGGAGGGAGAAAGAGAGGGAGAGAAACATTAATATGTGTGATTGCCTCTCAAGCACCCTCAACTAGGGACTTAGCCCACAAACCAGGAATGTGCTCTGACTGGGAATTGAACTGGTGACCCTTTGGTTTTCAGGCTGGTGCTCAATCCACTGAGCTACACTAGCCAGGGCTCCCCTTATGATTTAAAGTTTAACTCTCAGAATGCCATATTATTTCCTTTATTTCCAAGTTTGTTTGTTTGGTTTTTTTATGAGCAATTTTATGCAATCTCCATGTACTAATATGTGGGAGTACTTTTTCATAACATTTAGGTATGTACAAACTACTTAAATGGCCTTGATTCATATCCTTATTATATCATTGATTAAGTCAATTTGGGTGTTGATCTGTTTGTACTTATGTTACATCATCTGCAAAATGGGAGCAGTATATTTTAGCATTAAAAAACAAACAAACAAACAAAAAAAAACAGATGGCCCTGTTAATAAAGCATTGATGAAGGGACTATGTGGAGAGGTCTATTGAGTTTTAAAAGAAAAAAAAAAATCTCTTTATGATAGTTTGTTGTTGGTGTGCTAAAATGTCATCAGGTTCTGAATAATGACTTTGTATAGTCCACTCTTTTGTCAAATTCACTTATTAGGCTGAGTAGGTTTTTGGTGGAGCCTATAGGGTTTTCCATGTAAATTATCAAGCTATCTGCAAAGAATGACAATTTTACTTTCTCTTTTCCAATTTGGATGTCTTTTATTTCTTCTTCTTGTTTGATCACTGTGGCTAGAACTTCTAGCACTATGTTGAATAAGAGTGGTGAAAGTAAGCACCCTTATCTTGTTCTGATCTTTAAGGGACAAACTCTTCTAGTTTTTTTGCATTAAGTGTTGGCAGTAAATTTTTTGTATACGGCTTTATTATATTGAGGTATGCTCCCTCTATTCACACTTTTCTGAGTGTGTTTTTATTATAATTGGGTGATGGATTTTATCAAATGCTCTTTCAACATTTTTGATATGATCATTTAATTTTTATCTTTAATTTTGTTTATGTTATGTATCACATTTACTGATTTGGGAATATTATACCATCCTTGCATCCCTGGAATAAATTCCACCATGTATGATCTCTTTAATATATTGTTGAATCCAGTGTGCTGGTATTTTATTGAGTATTTTTACATCTGTGTTCATCAGAGATATTGGCCTGTAATTTTCTTTGTTGTGTCTTTGTCTGGTTGTGGAATTAAGATAACAGCACTGCCCCTGTGAACAAAGTGTAGGAGGGGTTTTTTTTCCTCTTCTTGAGTTTTTTGGAATAGCTTGAGAAGAACTGGTGTTAGTTCTTTGAATGTTTGGTAAAAAATTCTCCTGTGTAGCTATCTGGTCCAAGGCTTTTGTGTGCTAGGAGTTTTTTGATTACTGCTTCAAGTTCACTAGTTTTTAGAGGTCTATTCAGGTTTTCTTCTTCCTGATTCAGTTTTGGAAGACTGGATATTTCTAGAAATGTATCCATTTTACCCAGGTTGTCAAATTTCTTGTCATATAGTTGTTCATAGTAATTTCTTTCAATCCTTTGTATTTCTGTGGTATCCGTTGTTACCATTCCTCTTTTATTTCTGATTTTATTTATTTGGGTCCTTTTCCTTTCTTGGTTAGTCTGGTAATGGTTTGTTAATTTTGTTTATCTTTTGAAAGAACCAGCTCCTGTGTTCATTGATTATTTTTTCTTTGTCTCTATGCCATTTAATTCAGCTTTGTTCCTGCGTATTTACTTCCTTTTCCTTGCTCTGAGCTTTGTTTATTGTTCCTCTAATTCTTTTAGATGTAGGGCTATCACAAAGATAAGCTATAAAAGAAACCCAATTTACTATAGCAACAACAACAACCAAAAAAATAAAGTACCTGGGAATAAACTTAATGATGGAGGTAAAAAAAACCTCTTTCAACATCATTAAAATGTCCATGCTACCCAAAGCAATCTATAGATTCAACTTAATGCCTATTAAAATACCAATGGCATATTTTGTAGATATAAAACAAATACTTCAAAAATTTATATGGAACCAAAAAAGATCCCAAATAGCCACAGCAATATTGAGAAAGAAGAACAAAGCAGGAGGGACCACAATAACTGATATAAAACTATATTACAAGGCTACTATAATCAAAACAATCTGGTACTGGCATAAGAATAGACATATAGGTCAATGGAACAGAATAGAGAGCCCAGAAATAAACTCATATCTCTATGGTCAATTCATGTTTGACAAAGAATGCAGAATCATGAAATGAAGTAAAAATAGCCTCTTCCATAAGTGGTGTTGGGAGAACTGGAATAGTACAGGCAAAAAAGAAAGAAAGAAAGAAAGAGAGAGAGAGAGAGAGAGAGAGAGAGAGAGAGAGAGAGAGAGAGAGAGAGAGAGTTAAGAGAACTTAACAAAGCAAGTTAAGTTAAAGAAAGAAAGAAAGAAAGAAGAAAGAAAGAAAGAAAGAAAGAAAGAAAGAAAGAAAGAAAGAAAGAAAGAAAGAAACCAGACAACTACGGTACACCATATACCAGAATAAACTCAAAACAGATTAAAAAAAAAAAAAAAAAACTTAAATATAAGTTGTGATACCAAGAAAACCCTAGGGGGAAACATAGTAAAATTTTTGACAATATATTTTTAACACTATATCTCAAGGTCAAGGGAAATTTTAAAAAGTACACAAATGGGATTATATCAAATTAAAATGCTTCTGCATGGCTAAAGAAACCAAAATTAAAATGAAAAGAGAACTAACTATATGGAAGAGTGTATATGCTAATGACACATCAGACAAGGGTCTAATCTCTAAAATATGTAAAGAACTCACACAACTCAACACCAGGAAGACAAACAATCCAATTAAAAAATGGGCAAAGGACCTGAATAGCCACCTCTCCAACGAGAACATAGAAATATCTCATATGAAAAACTGTTCAATATCACTAGCCATCAGGGATGCAAATTAAAACCACAAGAAGGTACTACCTCACACCTATCAGAATGGCCATCATTAATAAATCAACAAACACTAAGTGCTACAGAGGATGTGGAGAAAAGGGAACCGTAGTGCACAACTGCTGGAAATGCAGAATGGTACAGCCAAAATGGAAAACAGTATGGGACTTCCTCAAAAAATTTAAAAAGGAAATGCCTTATGACCCAGAATTCCATAACTGGAAATATACCCTAAGAATCCCAAATCAGAAATTCAAAAGAACTTATGCACCCCTATGTTCATAGTAGCACTGTTTACAATAGCCAAATGTTGGAAACAGCCCAAGTGCCTATCAGTGGATGAATGGATTATCAGACTGTGGTTCATCTAAACAATGGAATACTATGCAGCAGAAAAAAAGAATTTCTACCCTTTGCAACAGCATGAAACTGGAAAGTATTATTCTAAATGAAATAAACCAGTCAATGAAAGACAAATACCATATGATATCACTTAAAAGAGGAATGAACATATAAACTAATAAGCAAAACAGAACCAGAGGCATGAAAACAGGAAATAGACTGACAGATGCCAGAGGGAAGAGGAAATGGAAAGAAAGATAAGGGAGTAGTCAAAGAAAATATATATGAATGACCTATGGATATGGAAAATAGGGTGGGGATGGACTGTGGGAGTGAGCAATGAAATGGTATGGAGGAGGGTAAAGGGGGAATTGGGACAATTATAATATAATAAACAAAAATAAAATTTTTCAAAAAACAAGGAATGACAAGATACAAATAACTGACCATAAGACTAAGCTTTTACATCACTATGATTGAAGGGACAAAGGGGCCAAATGGATACCATTAATAATGGAACTGTAAATTTGGGTCATACAGTAGACACTGATACTAAGGAAGGATCCCTCTATTAGGAAACACAATGGCTAAGTAGGGACAGAGTCAGATGACTGCTCTCCCTTTCCTTCAATGAAGCTCATGCCATTGCCTCCCTTTGGCTAACACAGCACAAAGCAAGTTAAGTTAAAGAATGGGTTAGGTAAAAGGAGAAATAGAGAATAATCAAAATATCCTGTATTTGTGTGACCTAAGAGATTGGTATGAGGGGAATAGGGGTTAATGTGTATGAAATCATCCATAACCACTTCCATTAAGAAAACAAAACCAAAACCAGAATACCTGTGTAAATTAGGCTAAGATAGAAATTTTTTAAATATATTTTATTTATTTTGCTATTACCGTTGTTCCAAATTCTCCCCCTTTGCCCTCCTCCACCCAGAACCCCCATTTCCTCCAGCAATGCCCCCCTTAGTTCATGTCCATGTGTCATGCATATAAGTTCTTTGGCTTCTCCATTTTCTTTATTCTTCTTAACATCCCTCCATCTATTCTGTAACCACCAATGCATACTTTTTTTTTTTCCTTTCACATCCAGGCAATTCACCATTTAATTACTGCCTTCTGTCAGCCTTTCAATTCATATTAATACAAAGTTTTATTTTCATTATTTCAAAATGCCTATATTAATTCATTTCTTTAAAGAATTACTCTTTGAAGTAATATGAATTGAATATTACCAAACACATGCAAAAAATCCATTTATAGACATACATATTTTTACACATAGTTAAAGTACATACTGGATTTTGAAGAGTTAATACAAAAAATTTAAAATATGCCAATGGCTTATATAATTATTACATGTTAAATTATAGAATTTTAGATATATTCTAGCAAATTAAGCAGTTTTTTTAATACTTATTCTATTCTGGAATGCTATTTTTGTGAAATATATCACAGAAGTGGTGTATTACAGAACTCACTTTTGTGAAAATTGTCCTAGAGACAGTGCCAAACCCATAGTAAAAAAATGAAATTGATTTTTAGTCAGATCCTACCCACTCCAAAAATACAACCCAACTTAATTTTAAGCTACTGGAACTACAACTTATTCTTTTTGGAGGTTTTCATCTTAAATAGTAGATTGATTTATTTAGTTTTTAGCTATACATAGGTCTTACTTCTTTCAATAACATCTGTTTTTCCTCTACATGTATTTTACAAGTTGAGGCCTTCAGAAATAATGGCACCTGCAGTGCTCAGCTGGTACCCAGAGTACAAATTATTATGTTAAGTTGAGGCAAAAAATAAATAAAAATCTCTAGAATTTAAATAATTTTGTAGAATAGTACTCTAGCCAACTTGTGGTTGACTTCCTTTGTGGTCCTAAACTAACCCCTAAGCTATTTAAGAGTCTGTTGAGGTGGAGATAAGGTATTTTTACATTTCAATAACCAAGTTTACTATAGCATTAATTCCTTTTCCCAAGCAACCCCAGTCTGGGGGACTTCATAACTGGAAATGTATATTTCCACAATCTATTTGAAAGGAATCACATATAATTTACATGCTAATATGAGAATATATATTGCCTATGTTACACAAATCATAGTTTAGTAATTTGCAACTTCCATCCTAAATTGGTCTCCATTTTCAGCACCTTTTCTAACCTAAAGATGGACTGATTTCACAACGCATCAACAACTAGTTGACTGTAATTTAAAACATGAATTACTAACAAAATCTATATATTACACACCCTCAAATAAGCACATATTTTATAACAGTGAATAAGAAACATGGCATGTATTCTAAGTAATATACATCCACATTTTCTTTTTTCTTAACTGCATTGATTTTTCAGACTTACTGAAAATAACTTAATTTTCTCATATTGTGAAATATTCCAATCTAAGAAAACTTAACCTGCAGTAATGCAGATACAAGTAGTATACAAAATTATACATTATTTAGTAAAGTCTATTTATAATGAGACCATTTTAAAGCATTCATAAGTTAAAGTTGGATCATATCCATTCAGCCACCCATGTCTTCTGGTTGGTGCATTTAATCCATTTACCTTTAAAGTTATTATTGACAAATACTTATTCATTATCTATTTTTCCCTTTCTACCTGTGTTCCTGTCTGTCTCTCTGTTTCTTCATCTTCTTAGAGCAGACCCTTTAGCATCTCTTGCACTGTTGGTTTGGTGAAGATGCATTCTTTTAGCCTTCTTTTGTCCAAGAAACTCCTTATTTCACCTTCCATTTTGAATGAGAGCCTTGCTGGATAGAGTAGTCTTGGTTGTAGACCTTTGTTTTTCATTGCTTGAAATATTTTTTGCCATTCCTTTCTGGCTTGTGTTTCTGTTGAGAAATCAGCTGATAACATACAAGGGTATCCCCCTAGTATGTTACTAGCTGTTTCTCTCTTGCAGCTTTTAGGATTCTGTCCTTGTCTTTGAAATTTGCCATTTTAATAATGATGTATCTTGGAATGGGTCCATCTTCATTGGGACCCCCTGTGCTTCCTGAGCTTGCGTGACTTTTTCACTCCTCAAGTTAGGGAAGTTTTCTTTTTTCTTTCTTTCTTTCTTTCTTTTTCTTTCTTTCTTTCTTTCTTTCTTTCTTTCTTTCTTTCTTTCTTTCTTTCTTTCTTTCTTCCTTTCTTTCTTCCTTTCTTCCTTTCTTCCTTTCTTCCTTTCTTCCTTCCTTCCTTCCTTTCTTTCTTTTTTTAAAGATTTTATTTACTATTTTCAGAGAGAGGAGAAGGGAGAGGGAAAGAAGGAGAGATATCCATGTATGGTTGCCTTTCACCTGCCTCCAGCTAAGGACCTGGCTGGAGACCTGGCTTAAAACCTGGTTGGTTATGTGCCCAGGCTAGGAATAGAACCAGTAACCTTTGGGTTCACAGGCTGGTGCCTTATCTACTGCGCCATTAGCCAGGGCAGGGAAGTTTTTTCTTTTATTCCTTTTTCAAACAGGTTTCCTATCCCTTTCTCCCCCTTCTCCTTCTGGTATTTCTATATGGATGTTATTACACTTCATGTTGTCCTGCTGCTCTCTTAAAACCTCTTCCTTCTTTTTCAGTCTTTTTTCAATTTGTTGCACTGCCTGGGAAATTTTTTCTACATTGACCTCCAGTTCAATGATCTGATCCTCTACTTTCTCTAGCCTGCTTTTGATTCTTTCTGCTGTGTTCTTCAATTCAGAAATTGTATTCTTCATTTACTCCTGACTTTTATTGATGGTTTCTATGTCCTTTTTAATGTTGGTGTAGTTCTCAGTAAGTTCCTTGTAACATCCCTGGAGTTGTTTGTAGTTCCCCTGGAGTTGTTTGTAGTTTTTTTTTAACTGGCTGAGCTCATTGAGCTTCTCTATCATCATTACTTTGAATTCCATGTCTGATAGTGTGCTTGCCTCTATTTCTTTTTGCACTCTTCCTGTGGATTCCTCTTTTCCTTATGCTGAGAGTTTCTTTGTCTCCCCATTTTAGGTGACTCTTATTTGTTTCTGCTTCTTGGATTGGTCTGCTTTGATGGTCTTAGTGGTATGGCCTTCTGTGGTGTAGAGGTACAGTTATTTTTTACTTCTTGGCTCTGCACTTTATGATGTCAGCTCACCTAGTCAGCTGACATCAGTTGGAGACCACCAGAGACCCACTGCCTTAGTCTGTCCCCTTTAGTTGTTAATCCAATCAGTCTGTGATCATTGGTTGGTGGGCTGGGCAGATGAATTCAGCTGTTAATCCAATCAACCTGTGATCTAAGGTCAGGTTTAGGCCTGCTGGGTGGGGCAGATTAATTCCTATGGGAGGGGCTGTGGCTTCCCCTCAGGCTGCCTCCCTTTGGAGAAGAGTGGTCTGCTGGCTCTATGGGAGAATGGGTCTGCACTGGACTCATGGACTGCTTCCTCAACTCTCCCCCTAAAGCCACTGCCCCAAACTTTCCCCAAGTAGCTCTAGTCCACTGTGCCCTTTCTCTGCTGGAGCCCAGGGTAGGAGAGTGCCACTGTATTTTTGTGTGTGGTCCCTTTAAGAACTTGGTTTCTCTGTCAAGCTAGGTAAGCCTAGTGGATTTTTGTTTTTCACAGCTGGGTGCTGTTTCACTCAGCTTCATTGCTGTGGGCTGGGAAGCCCAGTTGGGGTCTTAGACCCCACCCTTCTCAGGTGGAACCCCCAGCTGCTGAGATGTTTCTCTGTCCCTTCAGCCTCCACCTGTGGGAGCCCAGCCATCCCTCTTGTGTCTCCACACTTCCTACCAGTCATGTTGTGATGAATCGGCCTCTTCTGTTCTGTCTGTGGTAATAAGGCTTCTTTCCAGTTGGCATTCTGTTGGTTATTCTGGATGATTTCTCCACAATTAAGTTATAATTCCATTTTGTTGTTGGGAAGAGACTGGTGTACCTCAGCTTACTCCTCCACTATCTTGGTTCCCCTGATAAAATAGAATTTATAGCCCACTAAGTTAATCAGGAAAGGGGAAATAGTGATCTTGTCAGCTCTTTTAACTACTGGGCATCTCTTTCAGTCATGTGTATGAGGTCTGTCCAGCTGGTATCCAGCTATTTATTGAAAAAGATACAAAATACAAAAAATACTGTACATAGGACAATGATGCCTCAGTCCCTTTCCAAGTTGGCACCTTGGGACCTCACACAGTTCTCCCAGTTGCCATCAGCTGCCCCAGCACATTTTCCTACATCTCAGTGATTTTCAGTCTCTTCCCTTTAAAAGGTGATTTTAGTTTTAGGAAAAGCCAGAAGTCACAGGGTTTCAAATCTGGGCCAGAGTCACCTGGGTGATTTGATGTTTCACCAAAAAATTCTACAAGAAACTTGATGCATGAGCAGGTGCATTGTTGTGATAAAGCTGCTAATCACCTGTTGCCCATAGCTGTAGCCTTTTATGTCATATTTCATCTCTCAACTGAAGAACATCATTGAGGTTGTACTCATTATTTGTTTGGCCTGGAAAGGTGTACTCATAATGTACAACACCTCTTCAATCAAAAAATACAATTAGCATGGTCTTGGTCTTGCTGCATCTTTGCTGCCCCTTCTTTGGTTGTGGAGAACAGGTGACTTCCCTGTGGTACAGGGCCTTTGTTTCTGGTTCATAGCTGTAGCCCTACAATTTATCTTGGATTATGACATTCTTGAGGAAATCTGGTTCATTAGTAGCAGTTTGAATCAAGTTATTAGAAACTTAGTATGATATTCTTTCTACACTGGTAGCAGAAGCTGCAGAACCAATTTTTCCATGACATATTTCATGCAATGATCCTATGTCAAAATCTCAGACAGAGTAGTTTTTGGAATCTCCAGATCTGCTTTTAGCTCTCAGACTGTATGTTGCTGATCTTTGCTGATTGCAGCCTGTACACTTTCAACATTCTCAGGTGTTCTGCTTGTTTCCAACTTTCCAGAACATGGAACAGATTCTCAACCATTTTTGAAGCATTTGTGCCACAATTTTATTTGTACTGCACTCAACAAATTGTCCCTGAAAGTCTCTGACTCATGTGAATATTTTCTGCAATGTTCAAGCTTAATGCAAAATTTCATGCAAATTATTGCTCTACTTGCTCATTTTGAATGCATAACCAACACAGTACACATACTTACTACCCCCACTGATTAGTACAGTGAAGTTGTCATTGTTCATGCATGCACATTCCAGTATACTCTTCTTGGCTTCCAGATTACATAGATGTTATGCAAACTATTCTCATTATATTAACAATGGTTGGACTTTTTCTGGACAGACATCATACAAGGCATACCCAAATGTGCGTAATTCTAATAGAATGACTAAAATTAGACTGATGATTAGTCTACATCCTGGTGCTGAATTCATAGTGTGTATTCAGTACATAAGTGTGAGTTGGCCTCTGAGTTCTCTGCTAATAGTTAAAAGGAAGGTCAATAATATTTGATATTTGTAGAAGGGAAGTTCTAGGTTAATTGTGAAGAAAATTATATAGTATGATTCAGAGGTTATATGACATAACCTCCTCATTATCAAAGTACTAAAAACAGTATAACAGATTCTAAATTCACATCTCCAGCTTGCTTCATTCAACTCTGATTCTGGTTTATTCTCATAGATGTAAGACCCAGCTAACTCACTGTAAAAGATAAACAGCTTCCTCAGCAGAGCACAATGGAAATCCACCTTCTTTTGCAATATTAGATTCTACATGTTCTTTTGATTGTAATTCACCACTTGCTAGCTTTGAACTATGTGTCTGTCTTTGAGTATCTTATTTAAACTGAATAATCAGTTTTTCCATTTGCATTAAAAATGATGATAACATCTCTGAGAGAATGCAAGAATTAAATAATATGTAGGATAGTATCTCAGAGAATAGGCATTTATGAGATATTTGCTCAGTATTGGACAAACATTTCTGTAATAAAAAATCTAGCTTTCATAGGTGGAAACTTCAGGTGAGTGACTTTATGTGAGCTCCCCCACTTCTAATGAAAAAAGAACCAGTCTTCCTTACTTTGACTTCATTTTTTCTTGCATGTTGATTAAACAATATATTCATCTATTTTAAATGTAAATTTTTATGGTTATTCATACAGTATAAACTTATGCACCCATCCTAAGAACTTCCCTCATAGAGGCAATCAATAACCCATATCTATGGCCTTATTTACATGTAAAATTTGATATTTGTCACTATAGTTATTTTTTATTACTATTGTTTTATTTAAATAAAAGTTTTATGTAAATATAATAATATGCTATTGTCACTTTTTGGATTTGGGGCTCAGTGTAACTTAAAAATTTATCTATGACTTTTGTGTATCAGTAGTTTCTTTACTGTTCTTGCTGAATAGTTTCAATATTAAAAATAATCATAATTCATCTGTAGACAAAAATTTAGGTTGTTGTCATAGTTTAGTTCTTATAAACAAAGTTGCCCTAAATATTTAGTAAGCCTTTGAGAGGACATATGTTTTCCTTTTCTTGAATAAATACCAAAGCATGAAATTTCTGTGTTCTATGGTATATGTGTTTAAGTTTTTAAGAAGCTACCAAATGTTTTTCCTAAGTGCTCCTATAATTTCTGTAAGCAATTTAGAATGTTCCAGTTGCTACACAACCTCAAAAGCACTTAGTATGGTTTAATATTTTAAATGAGATGAAGAGATAACTTGTAGTTTAAACTTTCCCATTCCTAATGGTTATTGATGTTATGCATTATTCATATGCTTATTGACCAGTTATATTAATTTATGAAATTTTTGTTCAAATTATTTTATTTTAATTAATTTTTCTTATTGTTATTTAGTTATGTGTTAGTTATACTATATTTGGGAAATAAGTCCTCTGTGGATTGAGTTTTCTTAATTGTACATTCAATGCTATTCCTATCAACATGGCATTTTTCACAGAAGTAGAAAAAAAGTCAAACTAAAATTTGCATGGAAGTAAATATTGCAAAACAACCCTGAGGAAAAAGAACAAAGCTGGAGACATTACACTTTCTGCTTCCAAAATACATTGCTAAGTTCTAGTAATCAAACAGTAGGGAACTGACATAAAAACAGGTATACTGATCAGTTGAACAGAACAAAGCCCAGAAATAAATCCATACTTATATACAGGTCAATTATTTTTTGACAAAGGAGCCAAGAAGAGTTTACAATGAAGAAAGGATAATCTGTTTATAAATGATGTTGGCAAAATAACACAACCATGTTAGAAAGAGAAACAAACAAACAAACAAACAAGGCCTAGAGCAAAAAGAAGGAGGGATATAATCAAGATCAGAGCAGAAATCAATGGCATAGTGACTAAAAAATCAATACAGAAAATCAATGAAACCAGGGTTGCCTCTTTGAAAAGATAAATAAGATTGATGAACCTTTAATGAAACTAATCAAAATAAAGGAGAGAGAGGACCCAAATAAATGAAATAGAAAAAATAACAACTGATACCACCGAAACACAAAGGATTGTAAGAAATTACTATGAACAGCCATATGCCAAGAAATTGGACAACCTGGATAAAATGGACACATTTCTAGAAACATACAGTCTTTCAAAGCTGAATCAGGAAAAAGCAGAAACCTGACTAGATTGATAACAATGAATGAAATCAAAGCATTAATCAAAAAACTCCAGGCACACAAAAACCCTGGACCACATGGCTTCACAGGCAAATTTTACTAATTATCCAAATAACTATTAACCATCTTTTTCAAACTATTCCAAAAATTTCAAGAAGAGGGAAGATACAAAGCCAGCATTATCCTAATTCCAAAACCAAATACAAACCATACAAATAAAATTATATACCAATATTCCTAATAAGCATAAATGCTAAAATCCTCAATAAAATTTTAACAAACAAGATCCAGCAATACATTAAAAATGATCATACATCATTCAAGTGGGATTTATTTAGATGTCATAAGATTAGTACAATATCTGCAAATCAATATATGTGAGATACCACAGAAACAAAATGAAGAGTAAAAATCCCATGATCATATCAATGGATGCAGAAAATGTATTTGACAAAATCCAGCACCCATATATGATAAAAACTCCCAGTAAAATGGGAAGAGAGGGAACATACCTCAGGCATCAGAAAGGTCATATATGACAAATCTATAGCCATCATCATACTCAATGGGAAGAAGCCAAAAGCATTTCTCTTTACTCCTAAGGCACTGGAAACAAAGCAGAAAATAAACAAATGGGACTACATCAAATTAAAAAGCTTATGTAGAGCTAAAGAAACCATCTGCAAGATGAATAGAGAACCCACTCAATAGGAGAACATTTTCACCAATGATACATCTGAAAAGGGTTTAATCTCCAAAGTATATAAAGAACTAACACAACTCAATGCCAGGAAGACAAACAACCCAATTAAGAAGTGGGCAAAACAGCTGCAGATACTTCTCCAAAGATGACTCACAGGGGGCCTGTAGAAATATGGGGGTGGGGGAGCTCAACATCACAAATCATCAGAGAAATGCAAATTAGAACCACAATGAGACATCACCTCACACCTGTTAGGATGGCCATCATCAACAAATCACCAAATAAGGGTGGGTGAGCTTACGGAGAAAAGGGTACCCTAGTGCACTGTTGGTAAGAATATAATCTGGTGCAGCCAATATGGAAAACAATATAAAGTATCCTTAAAAAATTAAAAATTGAACTTCCTTTTGACCCAGTGATTCCACTTCTGGTTATATACCCCAAGTATCCCAAATTACCAATATAAAAAATATGTTTATAGCAGCACTATTTATAATAGCCAAGACTTGGAAGTAGCCTAAGTGCCTATCAGTAGATAACTGGATAAAAAAGTTATGGCACATTTACATAAATACTACATGGCAGTGAAAAAGAAAAATCTCTTAAATTTTGCAACAGCATGAATAGACTTGGAGAAAATTACGTTAACTGAATTAAGCCAGTCAGTGAAAGAATAATACCACATGATCTCACTTATATGTGAAATCTAATGCACACAATAAACTAATGAACAAAATAGTATCAGAATCTTAGATACATAAGACTGACTGACAGCTGCTAGAAAAGAGGAGGAGATAGAATGATATTGATGGGTTTAACCAAAGAACATTCATACGCAACCCATGGACACAGACAACAGTGTGGGAATTGGCTTGGGGTAGGGAGAGGGTGGGGATTGGGAGAAGTGGGGAAAGGGGAGAATAAGCAGGAAAATCATAAGCATAAAAAATCAAAATAAAATGTTAAAAATATGACTTAAAAAACTCCAACAAAGCTGGTATCTAGAACAATAGACATTACTGATGTGGCATACTCAGATTGATACTAAAAATTAAACACTAAAGTGTAGTATTTCTCAATCTTCACTCAGCCTATGAGACTTGGATGAACTTCACATTGGGGTCCTTAAGATAATTCTCTAGTTACCAGTCAACAGTGAGAGCCTAGAATGAGACCAGCCCCATGTCTCACCATCTGTGAGTGAGGACCCATATGCAGCTTCCATATGACAAGCTGGAGTGAGACAGCCACTAGCAAAGGGAGAAAAACACCTTGTAAAGACATCTTAAAGCACCATCCAATAGTACAACAGACCCATACAACACTGCAAACTGCACTGACAACCCAATCTAGTAAATGTGGTAACTGGACATGCAACTGCTCTGGAAAATCTCAGCCCCAGCAGGCTAAGCAAACCCGAGGGCAGCCTTCACATATATCAGTGGAAAACAGACTTCCCTTACTCTCACTCTTGCTTCTAGTCATTCATGTGTATAGTACAGGTTCAAGCCCCAAGGTCACAATACAAATGATAACATTATTGCCTTTGAAATAATTTCTTTTCAGAAATGTTCCTCTTAGAGAACTCATATGTGAATGGAGGATTAACAGTCCAGGGCAAAGTTGTCCAATACGGCACCCACATGTGGCCATTGAGACTTGAAACTGAAATGTGAGAAGCCAGTATAATAAAAAGAATAGCCAATTGATCCTCAATAATTTTTATACCTGTTAAATGTTGAAATTACATTTTGGAAATATTGGGCTAAATGAAATACATTACATTTTTAAATGATGCTCACCATCATGAATAATGAGGGAAATTCATATCAAAACCACAATTAGTTATCACCACAAACTTGTTAGAATGCCTATTATCAAAAGGACAAAAGAGCCCTGGCTGGTGTGGCTCAGTGGACTGAGCATGAGCCTGTGAACCAAAGGATCACCAGTTCGATTCCCAGTCAGGACACATGCCTGGGTTGTGGGCCAACTCCCCAGTTGGGGGCACGTGAGAGGCAACCACACACTGATGTTTCTCTCCCTCTCTTTCTCTCTCTCTAAAAATAAGTAAAATCTTTTAAAAAATAAAAAGGGAAACAAGAGATAACAAGTATTAGAGAAGATGTGAAGAAAACGAAACTCATGCACTATTGGTGGGAATGAAAATTGGTGCAGCCACTGTGGAGAACTTTATGATGTTCCACAAAATTTAAAAATAAAAGTGCTCATGATTCAGCAGTCCCCCTTCTGGGTATATACCCAAAGGAAACAAGGAAATAAAATGATCTTGAAGACATATCTGCATTGACATATTTATTACAACATTTTTCACAATAGCCAAGATATAGAGACAACTTAGGTTTCCATCAACTAGAATCCTGCCATTTGCAACAATATAGATGGAACTTGAGGGCATTATACTAAGTGAGGTTAAGTCACAGTGAGAGATATAAATATTATATAACAAGACATATGTGGAATCCTTTAAAAAAATGTCTAACTCATAGAAATACATAGTAAAAATGAGGTTGCAAGGGCTATGTGTGAGAGAAATAGGAAGAGGTTGGTGAGAAGGTACAAACTATTACCTATAAGATGAATAAAGTGTAATGCTCTAATGTATAATATGGCAAGTGTAGTTGATAACACTGTATTGTATAATTTAAATTTGCTGAGAGAACTTATATGTTCTCTCTTACCAAACATTAATGACAACAAAATATATGAGGTCTGTCCTGAAAGTATCAAGCACAAACAGTTTTGATTAGTAATATATTGGCTTGACACTTTTGGGACAGGCTCCCCTATATGAATGTATACAAGATTATGATTTTATTAATTTGCTAGAATAGGAGGAATCCTTTCAAATGTATATGGATATATATGTAAATTTTTCATTGTTCATATACAGAAACAATTTATTTTTTATATGGTGATGTTAGATACTGTAATTTACTCTCATTTATTCTATTTGTTTGGGTGTGTGTGCACATGATTAGGCTGCATGTTCCCTATAATTCTCTAATATAATACTTTGCTGTCTGTACATATGGACAGTTTTAGTTTTTTCTTTACAATCTTGTTTTATATATATATATATATATATATATATATATATATCATTCAGTCTTCAACTATAATGTAGATTCATCATAAAGGACATTTTCAGGTTTAGAAAAATTATTTCTATTTTGTGTTAGTTGAGAAGATTTATAATGGGAGTTGAACATTGTCACTTCCTTTACTGTATCTGAAGTGTATGATTCATATTTTTATTGGTTTCTTGTGTATTACATTGATTCTGGATAAAATCTCACCTGAATTTATTCATGAGTAATAATTTCAATGTATTGCTAGATATGGGTTGCTAATAATTTGTTGATGACTTTGCATCTATACTTATGAGGGCTCTTGGTCTGTGGTTTACTTTTCTTGTGATATCTGTAGTTGGCTTTGATACAGGGCAATATTGCCCTCACAGAATGATTCAGGAAGTATTCCTTGCTCCAGTACTTTGTGAAAGATTTTGGTGAGTATAATTTCTCTTTTAAAAATTTAATAACATTTAACAGTAAAGTCATCTGTATCCAGGTTTTTCTTTATTAATTCAATTAAATTTATTACGGTGACTGTTTTTGGTGAGTCCAAAGCCAATAGCATTTTATTTTATTATGTTATTGCAGTTGTCCAAATATTCCCTTTTAATAAAATATTAAACAGACTTGGCAAAAGTAGGTTTACAGTTGTGAGTACGCAAAATATATTCTTATGATTATGTATTATATATTTTCCTATATGAACAACTGTAAACCTACTTTTGCTTACCCCTGTAAGCTTCAAGCGTGCAATTCTTTGATACATCCTATGTACATTGCAGTGTGTTTTTTACCAATATGGAATCATCTTCTGTCACCAAGGTTTTTCTTTATGGAAAGGTTTTTAACAATTTTTCATTTGTTATGTCTATTTGAATTTTAGATTTCTTTTTGAAACTGTTTCATTAAATATGAGACATAATGAAATTTGGCCATTTCATCTAACTAAATCTGTTGAAAAAATGTTTGCTTAGTATTTTCTTATCATCAGTAATTAAAATCAGTAATTAAAAGTATTACCTATTGGAGCACTGAGAGGTTTGCTTGATTTTTCTCTACTGTTTTTCTATTTATGTTACAAAAATATCTACTCTAAAATTTATTATTCTCTTTTTTTCAGTTCATTGTCCTTATTATTTTAGATTTTAAAGGCTAATTCTTAGATTTTAAAATTTACTTTTCTAATATAGGCATTTCAATCTATAATTGTCCTCTGATCACCACTTTAGCTATATCCCATACAATTTAGTATGTTTTTATTTTTGTCAAAATCATATCTAATTTTCCATGTAAATTTTTCTTTGAACAATGGCTTTTGACATGTTTAAGTTTCTAAATGCTAAATTTTTTAATTTAACTTTTTAAAATTTCCAACTATCTGTTCATTTACCAAATTGTATTCTGCTAATGTTTCTACTTTAGCTCTACTTTGTCAGAAGACAATTATTTTATATTTTTAAAACTATTAAATCCATGAATATTTGCTTTATGGCCTAGAAACTGTCTGTTTTAGAAAATATTTCATGTGATTAGGATAGAAGTCTTCAATGACTGGGCTCTGGATACAAAAATAAATAAAAAGATTCTTCTTCTCAAATTGCTTCCTATGCCTATGTTACCCAGAGTGTTTGTGAGGATTATCAAAACTATGAAGAATACTTTGTATCAGCTCATCAGGAAGAGTTTAGTAATCTATCATTCATAAATAAAAATAAAACTATCAAGGCATTACATTTATTTTTCATGTCAGCACCACAGAACCTGTTTGAAGCATAGTATCAGAAGGATTTTCTAGATGAAAGGATATTAAGATTGTCTTATAATGTCAATATTTAGTGGCTTCTATTTATATCACTTGCAGAGTAAATAAGTTCCATATATATTTTTTTCTTTTTTTAAAGATTTTATGTATTATTCTTAGAGAGAGGGAAAGAGAAGGAGGCAGAGAGGGAGAGAAACATCAATATGCGGGTTTTTTTTTACCTTCTTCCAGCTTTCTGCAGACCTGGCTTGCAACTTGGTTATGTGCCTTGCTAGGGAATCAAACCAGCGACCTTTGGGTTCATAAAATTCCATATATTTAATGGGCTAAAAGGAGTTGCCAAGGAATACAACTTTATCACTAAATGTCTGTTAATTAAAAAAAAAAAAAAATGTATTTTCTTTTGCTATAGATTGTCCTTAACATATGGATGAAAATATGGCCTGATCAATAGAAAACAAAATGTTTCACTAATCCAGAAAAAATAATTTCAAGCAATTTTGTATAGAGGTTAAGTATTCAGCTTTATGTATTATTACAGAATGGGAGAAAGCCAAAAGCTCCCACTTTGTAGTTTGGGGTGGGGCGCTGAAGTAAGCCATTTTTCCCAGAGAGAGGTACTTTGCATATCTATGACTGGTGACTAGTGTCTTGGTTATGTAAATGAGTAGATAAACCTTTTACCCCAAGAAGATGGGAGTGGTTTTTGACCATAGAATGGTGATGAAAATAATTTATAGGGCTACCCAAGATTTCATAGGTGGCCAGGATTGCTTACCTGATCACTGAATCACAGGCCACTATCATGGCTTAAAATAGAGCAGCAGAGAAGGGTCTCTCTCTGTCTCTGTCTCTGTCTCTGTCTCTGTCTCTGTCTCTCTCTCCCTCTCCCTCTCCCCACCCTCACCCCCCACCCTCCCAGAAGGACAAGTAGAGAGTCTCTCTGCTTCCAAGAGACAGGGACTTGTTTGCTCCCCTGGATGGACCCATGGACAGACACTTGGCCTGAGAACTCACCTGGTTTGAGAAGCAGGGAACAAAGGAGGGAAGGGAGACATGCAGCTTGCACAGAGATAGGGAATTACCTGTGGTACAAGAGTTGGGGAGTGTGCGCAGAATACTCCCCTAATTGGGAATACCAGCTGCTAGGAACTTTAAATTTATAACTGGAATGCTAAACTGTGAACTGTTGTTTCTTAAAGATGGTCTTTTTGCTTATCTGTTTTAAAGCTAGCCTAATCAGTAATTACTGTATATGTTTTGGATGTTTTTAAAGGGAGTGAGATTTAATAGCACATTTGCACCTTAAATATAATTTGTATAACCCTCAAATAAATAAAATAATTTTACTTTTCACCAAACTCTGCTATTAAAAACCATTCCTGGCCACAGGCAAATTGAGCACATTAAAACTGGGAACCCCTCCCCCAAGGGTCCTGTTACAGTATTGTATTAAAATTCAATTTTCAAACTCTAGGAAGATGTTTGAGAGTAATTCAGATAATTAATTTACCAACCTCCTCTATTCTCAATCAAATGACAATTATAATGGTTACTACCTCAGAAGACTTCTGGGAAACTGAATATAGATGTTTGAAACAGTTAAATTCTCCCAAATCATTTGCTTCCATTATTATTGAGATATGATATTATTGTGATACTCTTATTGGGATATTATCTTCCTGTCTCTGATTCTAGCAACATAGAATACATAAATAATCCATTTGCAGACTCAAAACCATAGGATAAATATCATGTAAGGGAAATAACCATCTTCAAAGGGGATTTTCATCCCTTCTTTTAGAATGAAGTATGGAATTTGGCATCACAGTTAATTCCAATGGCAATGAATCTTATTTATTATACTACAACTGTGACATATTTTTAAAGTATTTGTCACTGGCCATCAATACAGTTGAAAAAATTAACTCTGGTTGCAGGACCTGCATAATAAATAAATAAACCTCTCCATCAATTTCTTCAACTATGAGACAAATTTATATCTCTCAAGCTTCTTTTGATCAGACAGTGAAACTGTTGGAAAATAAGCACTTGAGAAACGAGCAACGACATTGAGAGACAGACACTTTCTTGGTGTTGACCTTATTCTACTATTGATTTAATTACAAAACATTCATTTTCCTTTGAATATGAATACTACTTTTTAAACTAAGAAAATTAAACAACTGTTTATAGAAGTCATCCCAGTTTAAGTACTTAAGTAGGTATTTGAAAGCTAGTATTTTCATTTTCATTTGTTGTTAGCATTTTTAGCTGTACCAAAACTATAATAAAATCCCTTATGAAAGAATAAAAGCATTATCTTTAAAAAATATTGTTGCACCCACCCTGGCTGGTAGTACAGTGGATAAGGTGCCAGTCTGCGAATCCAAAGGTTGCTGGTTTGATTCCCCAGCCAGGGCACATTAGCAGGTTGTAAGCCAGGTCTCCAGCCAGGTCATTAAATGGAGGCAGGTGAAAGTCAACCGCATATTGATGTTTCTTTCCCTCTCTGCCTCTATCCCTTCCTCTCTCTCTCTCTCTCTCTCTCTGTCTCTCTCTCTCTCTCGAAATAAAAAATAAAATCTTAAAAAAAAAATATTGTTACTGAACAGGAATTGGGGTCCTGCTGCCACCACCCTCTAGGCCAGGGATGTCTAATTCATTTTCACGGGGGGCCACATCAGCCTCGCAGTTGCCTTCAAAGGTCTGGATGTAATTTTAGAACTATACAAATGTAACTACTCCTTAACAGATAAGCAACCTGGGTAGGAATATGGTTGAAGGTGCTGGGCCAGATAAAACAAGGTGGAGGGCAGGATTTGGCCGGCAGGCCATGTGTTTGCCCTCTGTACTCCAAGCAAAAAAGGGAAAGGTTTGGTGATAAAGGAAAGGGGTCTTCATGCAAAAGCAGTCACTGAAGCCTATCATGTCACAACTTTAATACTTAACCCTATCAATTAAGGCTAACATATAACACCTCTGTTCTAGCATTTTCATTTCCCCTGTTAGTTTCTATACAGTTAGTTCACAAACTAAAACAACATAATACAGAAAAGCTACACAATTTTGGAAGAATGGCATGTTTCTGCCTGAGAGCCTGTTCCCTCTAGAACACCCAAAAAATAAACTTGTCACTCCCTGTCAAGCCAGTCCGATCCCAGGCTGTACGTGAAGCCTCTTTCCATACAAAATACCTAATTTTGTGAACTGCAGGCATCCTGGAGGAAGAAGATCCTAAGAGTCAGACCTGGAGCCTGAGAGAAAGATAGCCCAAAGACAGAAAAAGCTCATGAGAGAAATTACAAAGAATTCCAGGGAAGTTACAAGGAACTTACTGAGAACTACAACAGCATGAAAAAGGACATGGAAACTATCCATAAGTGCCAGGAGGAAATGAAGAATACAATTTCTGAATTGAAGAATACAGTAGAAGGAAACAACAATAGGCTAGACAAAGCAGAGGACTGGATCAGCGAGTTGGAGGATAATGTAGACAAATACGCCAAGCCAATACAAGACAATAAAAAAAGGCTGAATAAGACTGAAGAGGGGTTAAGAGAGCTGAAGGACAACATGAAACATCACAGCATCCGTATCATAGGGATACCAGAAGGAGAAGAGAAACAAGGAATGGAAAACCTGTTAAAAAAAGTCATGATAGGAAATTTCCCTAACATGATGAGTTAAGACATGAATCCAGTTCAGGAAGCACTGAGGGTCCCAATGAGGATCAACCCAAACAGACCAACACCAAGGAACATTATTATTAAAATGGCTAATTTCAAAGACAAAGAGAGAATCCTAAAAGCATCAAGAGAGAGAAGACAAATAACATACAAAGGGGCTCCAATA
>PVIW01006164.1:33419-48439 GCA_004026585.1 Noctilio leporinus
TAGCCGAATGGATAAGACAACATGACCCACATATATGCTGTCTTCAAGAGACCCACCTCAGAACAAAAGATCGACACAGATTGAGAGTGAAGGGATGGAAAACTATATATCAAGCAAATGGACACGAAAAAAAAGCTGGAGTAGCAATACTGATTTCAGATAAAACAGATATTACAATGAAGGACATAAAAAGGGACAAAGATAGACATTTCATAATACTTAAGGGAACAATCCATCAAGAAGAAATAACTCAGAAAAACACATATGCACCCAACATAGGAGCTCCGAAATATATAAGGAAAATCTTGGAAGATTTTAAGAAAGACATAGACAGCAACACACTAATAGTAGGGGGTTTTAATACCCCACTATCAATAATGGACAGATCTTCCAAACAAAAACCCCCCAGAGATGTTGTGGCATTGAACAACACTCTAGAGGAAATGGACCTAACTGATGTATACAGAGTCTTTTACCCCAAAGAAGCAAAATACACATTCTTTCCAAATACACATGGATCATTCTCCAAGGTAGACCACATGGTATGTCACAAGACAAGCCTCCACAAATACAGGAAAATTGAAATCATACAAAGTATCTTCTCAGATCACAATGGCTTGAAACTAGAAACCAAATTCAAGGGAAAAACCCAAAAATTCTATAACTCATGGAGAATGAATAACATGCTTGTAAGCAATGAAGGGGTCAACAATGAGATCAAAGATGAAATCAAAAAGTTCCTGGAAACAAATGACAATGAACACACAACAGCCCAAAACCTATGGGGTACAGCAAAGGCAGTTCTCAGGGGGAAATTGATAGCAATACAGGCCTTCCAAAAAAGGTTACAAGAAGTTTATAAAAATGACCTAACCACAAAGGTGCAAGAACTAGAGGAGCAACAACAAACAAAGCCCAGAGCAAGGAGAAGGAAGGAAATCATCAAGATCAGAGCAGAACTAAATAACTCAGAGATTCAAACTACAATTTGAAGAATCAACAGGTCCAGGAGCTGGTTCTTTGAAAAAAATAAACAAAATTGACAAGCCCTTATCCAGACTCATCAAGAAAAAGAGAGAGAGGACCCAAATAAACACAATCAGAACTGACAGGGGGGAAATCACAACTGATACCTCAGAAATACAAAAGATCATAAGAAATCACTACAAACAACTATATAACAAAAAATATGACAACCTGGATGAAATGGACACATTTCTGGAAAGGTATAATCTACCAAAACTGAACCCAGAACAAGCAAAAAGCCTGAATAGGAAAATAACAACTAGTGAAATTCAAGAAGTCATCCAAAATCTCCCAAAGCACAAAAGCCCAGGACCAGATGGCTACACAGTGAATTTTACCAAACATTTAAAGAAGAACTTAGTTCTATCCTCCTCAAACTATACCAAAAAATTCAGGAAGATGGAAGACTCCCAAACTCTTTCTATGAGGCCAAAATTATTCTAATCTCAAAACCAGGACAAGACACAACTAAGAAAGAAAGCTACAGGCCAATATCTCTGATGAACATAGATGCTAAAATTATCAACAAAATATTGGCCAATCAGATTCAGGAGTATATTACAACGATAATACACCATGATCAAGTGGGCTTCATTCCAGGGATGCAAGGATGGTACAACATTAGTAAATCAATAAATGTAAATCAACAAATTGAAAGATAAAAACCATATGATCATATCAATAGATGCTGAAAAAGCATTTGATAAAGTGTAGCAATCATTTATGATAAAAACCCTCAGCAAAATGGGAATAGAGGGAGCATATCTCAACATCATGAAGGCCAACTATGAGAAACCTAAAGCTAACATCATAGTTAAAGTACAAAAACTGAAAGCTTTTCCCCTAAAATCAGGAGTGAGACAAGGCTGTCCACTTTCTCCACTTCTATTCAACATTGTCTTGGAAGTTCTAGCTATAGCCATCACAGAAGAAAAAGGAATCAAAAATATCCAATTTGGAAATTAGGAAGTCAAACTGTCATTATTTGCAGGTGATATGATAGTGTACATACAAAACCTGAAGGGCTTCACCCAAAACTTACTCAACCTAATAAGCAAATTTAGCAAAATAGCTGGATATAAAATCAATATCCAGAAATCAAAAGCATTTTTGCATACCAATTATGAAACAACAGAAATAGAAGGGAAAAAAAAATCCCATTTACCATAGCAACAAGAAAAATAAAGTACCTAGGAATAAACTTAAATAAAGAGGTAAAAGACCTGTACTCAGAAAACTACAGAACAATGAAGAAAGAAATCAAGGAAGACACAAATAAATGGAAGCATATGCCATGTTCGTGGATGGGAAGAAATAACATCATTAAAATGTCCATACTACCCAAAGTAATGTACATATTCAATGCAATCTCAATTAGAATACCAATGACAAACTTCACAGAAATAGAAAAAATACTTCAAAAATTTATATGGAGCCAAAAATGCCCACGAATAGCCACCACAATCTTGAGAAAGAAAAACAAGGTAGGAGGACTCACAATACCGGACTTCAAACAATACTACAAGGCTACTGTCATCAAAACAGCCTGGTACTGGCATAAGAATAGACATATAGATCAATGGAACAGAATAGAGAGCCCAGAAATTAACCCAGGACTCTGTGGTAAACTAATATTTGACAAAGGAGGAAGGAACATCCAATGGAGTCAAAACAGTCTCTTCAACAAATGGTGTTGGGAGAACTTGACAGCAACATGCAAAAAGATAAAACTAGACCACCAATTTACACCATACACTAGAATACACTCAAGATGGATAAAGGATTTCAACATAAGCAGTGCCACCATAAAGGTCCTGGAGAAAAATATAGGCAGTAAACTTTTGCATATCCTACCCAAAAATATGTTTACTGATACTTCATCAAGGGCAAAGGAAATCAAAGAACGAATCAACAAATGGAACTATATCAAATTAAAAAGTTTCTGTTTAGCTAAAGAAAATATCAGCAAAATTCAAAGGGAACCAACTGTATGGGAAAACATAATTGCGAATGAGACCTCAGACAAGGGTCTGATCTCCAAAATGTATAAAGAACTAATCGACTCAACACCAGGGAGACAGCCCAATTAAAAAATGGGCAAAGGACCTGAAGAGACAACTCACTGAGGAAGATATACAAAGGGCCCATAGGCATATGAAAGAATGCTCAACGTCACTAGTCATCAGAGAGATGCAAATTAAAACCACAATAAGATACCACCTCACACCTGTCAGAATGGCAATCATCAGCAAATCAACAAACAATAAGTGTTAGCGAGGATGCAGGGCAAAGGCAACCCTCATACACTGTTGGTGAGAATGTAGGGTGGTGTAGCCACTGTGGAAAACAGTATGGAGTTTCCTTAAAAAACTAAAAATGGAACTGCCTTTTGATCCAGAGTTTCCACTACTTAGACTATACCCAAAGAATCCTGAAACACCAATTCATAAGAACACATGTACCCCTATGTTCATAGCAGCACTATTTACAATAGCCAAGTGCTGGAAACAGCCTAAGTGCCCATCAGTGGATGATTGGATCAAAAAACGTTGGTACATTTACACAATGGAATTCTATGTAGCAGAAAGAAAGAAGGAACTTGTACCCTTTGCAACAACATGGATGGAACTGGAAAGTATTATGCTTAGTGAAATAAGCCAGTCAGTGAAGGACGAATATTATATGATCTCACCCATTACGGGACAATAATGAACAAAACTAACAATGAGCAAAAGAGAGTCAAATATATGAATACAGTGACTAGGCCTTCAGTGGTCAGGGGGAAAGGGGTTGGGGGGAGGGGGGAGGCAGAGACAGGGAAGGGGAGCAGCTTCGACAAAAACCTAGTATAAAGGAACCATGGACATGCACAACAGGTGGAATTGACTTTGTGGAGAATGGGTGGGTGGGGAGGGGGACAAAGGGGAGCAAAAAGGGGATGGATGTAATACAACAATAAAATTAAAAGAAAAACGAAAAGAAATAGGACCACCTGGGTGAAATGGACAAATTTCACGAAATGTATTATCTACCAAAACTGAATCCGGAAGAAGCAGAAATCCTGAATAGAACAATAACAACTATTGAAATTTAAGAAGGAATCCAATGTCTCCCATAGCACAAGAACCCTGGACCAGATGGCTACACAGGTGAATTCTACCACACATTTAAAGAACTAATTCCTATCCTTCTCAAAGTATTCCTCAAAATCCAACAAGGGGAAGTCTCCCAAACACTATCTATGAAGCCAATATTATTCTAACCCCAAAAACAAGTGAAGATACAACTAAGAAAGAAAACTATAGGCCAATACCTCTGATGAATATAGATGCTAAGATTCTCAATAAAATATTGGCCAACCAGATCTAGAAATACATTGAAAAGATGATAAATTATGATCAAGTGGGTTTCATCCCAAGGATGCAAGGATGGTACAACATTTGCATAGCAATAAATGTAATACATCATGTAAACAAAATAAAAAACAAAAATCATATGATCATATCCACAGACGATGAAAAGACATTTGAAAAAATAGGGCAATCATTTATGATAAAAACTCTCAACAAAGCCCTGGCTGGTAGCACAGTGGGTAAGATGCCGGCCTGCAAATCCAAAGGTCACAGGTTGGATTCCCCAGCCAGGGCACATAACAAGGTTGCAAACCAGGTCTCTAGTCAGATTTGTGGCTGGAGTCAGGTGGAAGGCAACCATACATTGATGTCTCTCTCCCTCTCTGCCTCTCTCCCATCCCCTCCTTCTAGAAATAATGAAATAAAATCTTAAAAAAAAACTCTCAGCAAAATAAGAATAAAGGGGTACTAACTCAACATAATAAAGGCCATATATGAGAAACCTGAGGCCAACATCATACTCAAAGGGCAAAATCGAAAAGCTTTCCCCCTAAGATCAGGAACAAGACAAGGCTGTCCACTTTCTCCACTTCTATTCAACATTGTTTTGGAAGTTCAAGTCATAGATATCAGACCAGAAAAGGAATCAGATGTAATCCAAATGGGAAAGGAGAAAGTCAAACTGTCATTTTTTGCAGATGATATGATAGTGTATATACAAAACATGATAGACTCCACCAAAAACTTACTTCACCTAATAAGCAAATTTAGTAAAATAGCTGGATATAAAGTCAATGTTCAGAAATCTAAAGCATTTTTGTATACCAATAATGAAACATCAGAGACAGAAGCTAGAAAACAAATGCCATATACCATAGCAACAAGAAAAAGAAAGTACTTAGGAATGAACTTAACCAAGAAGGTAAAAGAACTGTACTGAGAAAACTACAGAACACTGAAGAAAAAAATTAAGGAAAATACAAATAAATGGAAGCATATACCAAGTTCATGGATGGGAAGAATTAACATTATTAACCCAAAGCAATCTATAGATTCAATGCAATTCCAATAAAAATACCAATGACATACTTCACAGAAATAGAAAAAAATACTTCAAAAATTTATATGGAGCCAAAAAGCCCACAAATAGCCACAACAATCTTGAGAAAGAAGTACAAGGCAGGAGGAATCACAATACTGGACATCAAACTATACTACAAGACTACTGTCATCAAAACTGTCTGGTATTGGCATAAGAATATACATATCATTCAATGGAAAAGAGAGCCCAGAAATAAACCAAGGACTCTATGGGCAACTAATATTTGACAAAGGGGGAAGAAACATGAAATGGGGTGAGAATTGCCTTTTAGCCAAGTGGTGTTGGGATAACCGGACAGGTACATGTAGAAAATAAAACTACACCACTAACTTACACCATACACCAGAATAAACCCCAGATGGATAAAGGACTTACACATAAGCAGTGCTACCATAAAGGTCCTGAAGAAAACTATAGGCAGTAAGATTTTAGATATCCTACACAGAAATATATATTTACTCATACTCCTCCATGAACAAAGGAAATTAAAGAACAAATAAACAAATGGCATTATATCGAACTTAAAATTTCCTGTTCAGCTAAAGAAAACACCAGCAAAATTGTAAGAGAACTAATTATATGGGAAAACATATTTACCAATGAAATTTCAGACAAGGGTTTGATCTTCAAAATATATAAAGAACAAATGTGACTCAACACCAGGAAGACAGGCAGCCCAATTAAAAATGGGCAAAGGACCTGAACAGACAACTCTCTGAGTACGACATATAAAGAGCCCAAAGGCATACGAAAGAATGCTCAACATTGGTAGCCATCAGATGCCAATTAAAACCACAATAAGATACCACCTCTCCCTTGTCAGAATGGCAATCATCAACAAATCAACAAACAACAAGTGTTGGTTAGGATGTGGTTAAAAGGGAACCCTGTTACACTGTTGGTGGGAATGCAGGCTGGTGCAGCCATTCTGGAAAACATTAGTTTTTAGAATTTAGAAATTAGAATTTAGTTTCCTTAAACAGCTAAAAATGGAACTGCCTCTTGATCCAACAATTCCGCTACTAGGTTTATACCCAAAATACCCTGTAACACCAATTCTTAAGAACATATATACCCCTATGTTCATAACAGTGTTATTTAAAATAGCCAGGTGCTGGAAACAGCCTAAGTGACCATCAGTGGGTGATTAGATCATAAAACTTTTTTAAATTTACATAATGGAATATTACACAACAGAAAGAAAGAAGGAACTCCTAACCTTTGCAACAACATTGATGTAACTGGAAAGTATTATGCTTAGTGAAATAAGCCAGTCAGTGAAAGACAAATACCATATGATCTCACCCGTTACAGGACAATAATGAACAAAGCAAATGAACAAGCAAAACAAACAAGATACATAAATACAATGAATAGACTTTCAGTGGGTGGTGGGGAAGGGGGAGGTGGAAGGAGGAGGCCAAGAAGGGGAACAGTTTAGTCAAGGATCTAGTATGGAAGAACCATGGACATGGACAAAAAGTGGGAGAAGGTATGTGGGGAAGGTGACAGAGGGAAGGAAAAAGGGGATGGATGTAATACAACAACAATAAAATTAAATTAAAAAAGAAAAACTGTAAGCTCTTTAAATTAAAAAAAAAAAGGATAGACAAGTGAATAATGAAGGTGGTCTATATATATATATATATATAGTCAGAAAAAAAAAAATAACATTATGGAGCCCTGGCTGTTGGCACAGTAGATAAGGAGCCAGCCTGTGAATCCAAAGGTCATTGGTTCTATTCCCAGCCAAGGCAGGTAACCAGTTTGCAAACCAGGTCTCCAATCAGTTCTGTAGCTAGAGGCAGGTGAAAGGCAACCATGCATTGATGCCTCTCTCCCTCTCTGCCTCTTTCCCTTCACTTTGCTCTGAAAATAATAAATAAAATATTTTAAAAATTATGGAATCTTATCACTGTGGAAGCATAGATGAACCTTGAATGTATTAAGCTATGTATTAAGCTCAGTGAAAAATGTCAGTCAGAGAAAAAACAACTCCCATATGATTTTACTTATAAGCAGAATCTAACAAACAAAATAATCCAATAAAATTGAAATAGATTCAGAGGCATAAAAATTGGATAGGTGGTTGCCAGAATAGGGAACACTGGGGACTTGGTAAAAGAAGTGACTGGCCCAATAAGTATAAATTGGGAGTTGGCAAGCCTGAGGAAAGAACCTACAGAAGAGCAACAGCATAACAACCAAAACCCAAGTACAACCAGACAGCCCAAATAAATGGCAAAAAGGGCATGTCAAGAACATCAAGATCTGGAGATCAAAGACACTGCACCACTGAATCCCACTGGTCTCCCTCCAAGAGAAGGGCCCACCATAAAGACAGGATGTCAAAGCAGAACAATCTAAAAAGCAAAAATAAACAAGAAGATTCACTTAAAATGGAAACACAAAGAAACAATCCCCCATCAAAAGGAAAGGAGGAATCCTAAGAATGAGTGATAAATGAAATAGAGGCAAGTTAACGATGAGACATGGAATTCAAAATAATGATTATAGAGAAGCTTAATGAACTCGGCAAGCTTAAAGCAAACTACAAACAACTCCAGGGAAACTACAAAAAGCTCCAGGGAATCTATAAGGAACCTACTGAGAACCACAGTAGCATTAAAAAGGACATAAAAACTAACAAAAAGAGCCAGGAGGAAATGAAGAATACAATTTCTGAATTGAAAATACAGTAGAAGAAACTGAAAACCTGCTAGATGAAGCAGAGAATTGGGTCAGCGAGCTGGTAGAAAAAAGCAAAAAAAATTCCCAGAAAGTGAAACAAAGTGAAAAAAGACCGAAGAATGAAGAGGATTTAATAGAGCCACAGGACAACATGAAATGTAAAAATGTCTGTATCATAGGGATAACAGAAGGATAAGAGGAACAAGGGATAGAAAATGTGTTTGGAAAATGTAATGACAGAAAACTTCCTTAACTGGAGGAGAGAAAAATGTCACTCAAGTTCAGGAAGCACTGAGAGTTCCAAAGAAGACAAACCAAAATAGGCCCACTTTAAGACATATTATAACTAAAATGGCAAATTTCAAAGACAAAGTGAGAATCCTAAAAGCAGTGAGGGAGAAAAAAATTAACACACAATGGGGGATCCAATAAGGTTATCAGCTGATTCCTCAATACAAACACTACAAGCCAGAAGGGAATGAAAAAAATCACAGCAATGAAAAACAGGCTTACAACCAAGGCTACTCTACCCAGCAAGGCTCTCATTCAAAATGGAGGTTAAAGTAAGGAGTTTCCCAGACAAAAGAAGGTTAAAGGAATACATCTTCACCAGACCAGCATTAGAAGAGGTGCTATGGGTCTACTTTAAAAAGATGAAGAAACAGAGAAAGACAGAGAAGAACACAGGTACAAACAGGAAAAATGACAATGAATAAGAACCTGTCAATAATATCCTAAAATTTAAATAGATTGAATGCACAAATCAAAAGACATAGGGTAGCTGAATGGATAAGAAACCATGGCCCACATATATGCTGTCTATCTACAAGAAACCCATCTCAGAACAAAAGTTTGACAGAGACAGAAAGTGAAGGGATGGGAAAAAATATTTCAAGGAAATGGACATAAAACTGGAGATAAAACAAAAGTGGAGTAACAGTACTTATATCAGACAAAATAGATTTGCAATGAAGACCACAAAAAGAGACAAGGAAAGACATTTCATAATATTTAAAGGAACAATCAAGCAAGAAGACATAACCCTTATAAACATATATGCACCCAGCATAGGAGTAATCAAACATATAAGTAAATCTTGGAGTACTTCAAGAAGGATGTTGACAGCAGTATAGTCATGGTAGGGGATTTTAACATCCCATTATCAACAATGGACAAATCTTCCAAGCAAAGAAACACCAAGGATATTGTGGCATTGAACAACATTCTACATTAAATTGATTTAATTAGTATATATAGAATTTTTATCCCAAAAGAGCTAAATACACATTCTTTAAAGTGCACATGGAACTTTTTACAGGATAGACTACATGGTAGGACACAAAACAAGCCTACACAAATTCAAGAAAATTGAAATTATATCAAGCATCTTCTCAGATAACAATGGCTTGCACCTAGAAACTACCCTCAAGGAAAAACCCCAAAGCATTCAAAACCATGGAGACTGAATAACATGCTATTAAATAATGACTGGGTTAACAATGAAATCAAGAAAGAAATCAAAAAGTTCCTGGAAACAAAAGAAAATGAACACACAACAGCCCAAAACCTATGGGACACAGAGAGGGGAGTTGTGAGAGAGAAGTTCATAGAGACACAGGCCTACATAAAAAGGATAGAAAAGGTTCGGAGGAAAGATGGCGACAGAGTAGAGAGCAGTGCTGATGCTGTTCTCGAGTACCAGAGCAGATAGAGAACAAGATAGGGAGTGTGAGACATCTTCAGGACCCTAAGAATTGGAGTGGTCAGCATCTGGTCACAGGGGAGCACAGCTCAGAGGCAGAGGAGACCAGTGGGTCGAGGTGGGCTCTGGGCAGTAGCGGCTCTGCCCAGAGGGGCGCTTTTGGCTGAGGCCAGCTCCAGGATTCCCTGGCGACTAGAAGTCTGAGCAGTGAAGTGTGAGCAGCGAGGGCAAACGCCGGAGGGAATGCAGAATTGAACTCCTGCAGGGGAGGGACTGTGTGAGAGATGTGCTCCAGCAACAGGGAGAGGAAGCTACTCACAGAGCTAGAGGCAGAGAAGAGTCCTGCAGGGAGCAGGAGCGAGGGAGCAGGGAAGTGCACCTGCCGGGGAAGCAAGAGAGCCTAAAACAGTGCTGCTGGGACACCGGGAAAACATCAGCTTGAATGCAAGGGGGGAGGCCCAGTCCTGCGCACCCACACAGGCCCCCGGGCTCCTGCAGAAACTCCAAATGCTAGTTCAGTAACTAGTAGAGAGGAAAACTGACCCGCCCATTGCCCGAGACAAGGGCCACAGATCACAAAGGCCCATAAAGGACTCCTTGGAGAGCTGGTTGGCTTGGAGGATTGGTGCTTGCCCCGGGGGAGCAGGGCAGTGTTGGCAGACCCCTGGCACTGTTGACGGTCAAGGGCTGCCTCCTCCAGGAACTGCAGAGGCGGGGCCAGTCATCACAGGGACCAGTGAGGTTTCGGGCTGCCCTGTAGGGGTGCCAGGTGCTCCACAGGGGCAGGAACCTCTGCCAGGAGTGGCAGGGGACACCCTTCGGGTTCCAGAATACTGGCAGCCCTAAAACCCAGCTAGGCTGCGGAAGGCCCAGCCTACCAGGGGGCTGACACTCAGAATCAGCCCTGACTGTGACAATCAGAGGCCCTGCTACACCAAGACCATCTAGACTATAGACTGCAAATACCTGACCAAGAAAAAGAGGCAGCCTCAGTAAATTGATTGCTGCTAATCTCAAGCTCCTGAGTTAAACAGAGAGCTACATGAACTATTAATCCCCAATATATCCTTTTCAAAAGTTACTTCTCACATATTCTTAATCACCCCCTACCTCAATCCACCTAAATACCCAAGACCCTCCTCCTACTCTTGAATTAAAGTGTACTCACTCTGTGGCTACAACACATTCCCAGTCCTCAATCTAAGTATTCCTCCCTTCCCCAGCCACTTAAACCCTTTCTTTATTCAGAGAAAGCCAAAGAGGAATACAGACACAAAGGGAGAAAATGGCAATGAATAAGTATCAATCAATAATAATCTTAAATGTAAATGGATTAAATGCACCAATCAAAAGACATAGGGTAACCGAATGGATAAGACAACATGACCCACATATATGCTGTCTTCAAGAGACCCACCTCAGAACAAAAGAGCGACACAGATTGAGAGTGAAGGGATGGAAAACTATATATCAAGCAAATGGACATGAAAAAAAGCTGGAGTAGCAATACTGATTTCAGATAAAATAGATTTTACAATGAAGGCCATAAAAAGGGACAAAGATGGACATTTCAATACTTAAGGGAACAATCCATCAGGAAGAAATAACTCTGGTAAACATATACGCACCCAACACAGGAGCTCCAAAATATATAAGGAAAATCTTGGAAGACTTTAAGAAAGACATAGACAGCAACACACTAATAGTAGGGGGTTTTAATACCCCACTATCAACAATGGACAGATCTTCCAAACAAAAATTGTGGCATTGAACAACACTCTAGAGGAAATGACCTAACTGATTTATACAGAGTCTTTTACCCCAAAGAAGCAACATACACATTCTTTTCAAATGTACATGGATCATTCTCCAAGGTAGACCACATGGTATGTCACAAGACAAGCCTCCACAAATATAGGAAAATTGAAATCATACAAAGTATCTTCTCAGATCACAATGGCTTGAAACTAGAAACCAAATTCAAGGGAAAAACCCAAAAATTCTATAACTCATGGAGAATGAATAACATGCTTTTAAGCAATGAAGGGGTCAACAATGAGATCAAAGATGAAATCAAAAAGTTCCTGGAAACAAATGACAATGAACACACAACAGCCCAAAACCTATGGGGTACAGCAAAGGCAGTTCTCAGGGGGAAAGTGATAGCAATACAGGCCTTCCAAAAAAGGTTACAAGAAGTTTATAAAAATGACCTAATCACAAAGCTGCAAGAACTAGAGGAGCAACAACAAACAAAGCCCAGAGCAAGGAGAAGGAAGGAAATCATCAAGATCAGAGCAGAACTAAATAACTCAGAGATTCAAACTACAATTCGAAGGATCAACAGGTCCAGGAGCTGGTTCTTTGAAAAAATAAACAAAATTGACAAGCCCTTATCCAGACTCATCAAGAAAGAGAGAGAGAGGACCCAAATAAACTGAATAAGAACTGAAAGAGGGGAAATCACAACTGATACCTCAGAAATACAAAAGATTGTAAGAAATTACTACAAACAACTATATGACAACCTGGATGAAATGGACACATTTCTGGAAAGGTATAATCTACCAAAACTGAACCCAGAAGAAGCAGAAAGCCTCAATAGGCCAATAACAACTAGTGAAATTCAAGAAGTCATCCAAAATCTCCCAAAGCACAAAAGCCCTGGACTGGTTCAATACACAGGTGAATTTTACCAAACATTTCAAGAAGAACTAACTCCTATTCTTCTCAAACTATACCAAAAAATTCAGGAAGAGGGAAGACTCCCAAACTTGTTCTATGAGGCCAATATTATTCTAATCCCAAAACCAGGGCAAGATACAACTAAGAAAGAAAGCTAGAGGCCCATGTCTCTGATGAACATAGATGCTAAAATTCTCAACATAATATTGGCCAATCGGATTCAGCAGTATATTACGAAAATCATACACCATAATCAAGTGGGCTTCATCCCAGGGATGCAAGGATGGTACAACATTCGTAAATCAATCAATGTAATACACCACATGAACAAATTGAAAGATAAAAAACATATGATTATATCAATGGATGCTGAAAAAGCATTTGATAAAGTGTAGCAACCATTTATGATAAAAACCCTCAGCAAAATGGGAGTATAGGGAGCATACCTCAACATCATAAAGCCCATCTATGAGAAACCTGAAGCCAACATCATACTTAATGGACAAAAACTGAAAGCTTTCCCCCTAACATCAGGAACGAGTCAAGGCTGTCCACTTTCTCTACTTCTATTCAACATTGTCTTGGAAGTTCTAACTATAGCTACCAGAGAAGAAAAAGGAATCAAAGGTATCCAAATTGGAAATGAGGAAGTCAAATTGTCATTATTTGCAGATGATATGATAGTGTACATACAAAACCCGATGGGCTCGACCCAAAACTTACTCAACTTCGTAAGCAAATTTAACAAAATAGCTGTGTATAAAATCAATATCCAGAAATCAGCCCTGGCTGGTAGCACAGTGGATAAGGCGCCTGCCTGTGAACCCAAAGGTCGCAGGTTCGATTTGCCAGCCAGGGCACATAACAAGGTTGCAAAGCAGGTCTCCAGTCAGGTCTGTGGCTGGAGGCAGGTGAAAAGCAATCATACATTGATGTCTCTCTCCATTTCTGCCTCTCTCCATTTCTGCCTCTCTCCATTTCTGCCTCTCTCCCTTCCCTTCTTTTTGAGAATAATGAAATAAAATCTTTTTTTTTTTTAAAAAAAAAGACAAACAGAAATCAAAAGCATTTTTGTATACCAATAATGAAACAACAGAAATAGAAGCGAAAAAACAAATCCCATTTACCATAGCAATAAGAAAAATAAAGTACCTAGGAATCGACTTAACTAAGGAGGTAAAAGACCTATGCTCAGAAAACTACAGAACAATGAAGAAAGAAATAAAGGAAGACACAAATAAATGGAAGCATATATCATGTTTGTGGATGGGAAGAATTAACAACATTAAAATGTCCATACTACCCAAAGCAATCTACATATTCAATGCAATCCCAATTAAAATACCAATGACAGACTTCACAGAAATAGAAAAAATACTTCAAAAATTTATATGGAGCCAAAAACACCCACAAATAGCCACCACAATCTTGAGAAAGAAGAACAAGGTAGGAGGAATCACAATACCAGACTTCAAATAATACTACAAGGCTACTGTCATCAAAACAGCATGGTACTGGCATAAGAATAGACATATAGATCAATGGAACAGAATAGAGAGCCCAGAAATTAACCCAGGACTCTATGGTCAACTAATATTTGACAAAGAGGGAAGGAACATCAAATGGAGTGAAAACAGTGTCTTCAACAAATGGTGTTTGGTGAACTGGACAGCAACATGCAAAAAGATAAAACTAGACCACCAATTTACACCATACACCAAAATAAACTCAAGATGGATAAAGGATTTCAACACAAGCAGTGCCACCATAAAGGTCCTGGAGAAAAATATAGGCAGTAAACTTTCGGATGTCCTACCCAAAAATATGTTTACTGATACTTCATCAAGGGCAAAGGAAATCAAAGAATGAATCAACAAATGGGACTGTATCAAATTGAAAAGTTTCTGTTTAGTTAAAGAAAATATCAGCAAAATTCAAAGGGAACCAACTGTATGGGAAAACATAATTACTCATGAGACCTCAGACAAGGGTCTGATCTGATTTCCAAAATATATACAGAACTAATGTGACTCAACACCAGGGAGACAGACAGCCCAATTTAAAAAATGGGCAAAGGACCTAAACAGCCAACTCACTGAGGAGGATATACAATGGGCCCAGAGGCATATGAAAGAGTGCTCAACATCACTAGTCATCAGAAAGATGCAAATTAAAGCCAGAATAAGATACCACCTCACACCTGTCAGAATGGCATCATCAGCAAATCAACAAACCACAAGCGCTGGCGAGGATGAGGGAGGGGCAAAGGCAACCCTCATACACTGTTGGTGGGAATGTAGGCTGGTGTAGCCACTGTGGAAAACAGTATGGGTTTTCCTTAAAAAAGTAAAAATGGAACCGCCTTTTGATCCAGCAATTCCGCTACTTGGACTATACCTAAAGAATCCTGAAACATCAATTCATAAGAACCTATGCACACCTATGTTCATAGCAACACTAA
>PVIW01006164.1:48539-81409 GCA_004026585.1 Noctilio leporinus
CCAAGTGCTGGAAACAGCCTAAGTGCCCATCAGTGGATGATTGGATCAAAAAACTTTGGTACATTTACACAATGGAATTCTATGTAGCAGAAAGAAAGAAGGAACTTGTACCCTTTGCAACAACATGGATGGAACTGGAGAGTATTATGCTTAGTGAAATAAGCCAGTCAGTGAAGGACAAATATCATATGATCTCACCGATTACGGGACAATAATGAGCAAAACTAACAATAAGCAAAATAGAACCAAACATTTGCATACAATGAATAGGCCTTCAGTGGTCAGGGGGAAAGAGGTTGGGTGGAGTGGGGTGGCAGAGGCAAGAAAGGGGATTAGCTTAGATAAGAACCTAGTATAAAGGAACCATGGACATGGACAACAGGTGGGATTGACTTTGGGGGGAATGGGTGGGTGGGGAGGGGGACAGAGGGAAGCAAAAAGGGGATGGATGTAATACAACAACAATAACATTATAAAAAAGAAAAAGAAAAAAAAAAAAGAAAAAGCTCGTGAGCCAAAGAGCCAGCCCTCTTTTTATTTCCATTGGCTCTGGAGGCATCAGCTTCTCAGCCAGTCCTGTCCTACACTGCCTTCCATTGCCTCCGGGACCTCCTCCTATGGCCCCTCCTACTTCTGCTCAGTGATCTTCATCAGATCTCTCTGTATCAGTACCACAGCACTCCAACCACTTTTTAAGTGCTTGTCACTATGCTAAGTGGAAGAAATGCATTGATGAAAACCTTAGTTTAAAGGATTGATAAAAAAGTTTTAGTCCAGTATATCAGAGCCAGAATATGGTAGGCTACATAATGGCCCTTGAAGATATTTAAATTCTACTCATCACAACCAGTGAATGCTACATTATGTAGCAAAAGAGATTTTGCAGAGGATTAATGATCCTGAAATGGGTAGATTTGCTTTTGTTTTTCAGGTGGATCCGGTGTAATCATGAGGATTTCAACTAGAGGCAGGAAGGGAGATTTGGCACCAAAGACAATGTGACTGCTAAAGCAAGAAGCTATATTGCTGGCTTTCAATATTGGAGGAAGGGACCATGGGCCAAAAAAATGTAGAGAACATAAGTTTAAGAAAAGTAAGGACTGGCTTATTTCACTAAACATAATACTCTTTGGTTCCATCCATGTTGTTGCAAAGGGTACGAGTTCCTTCTTTCTTTCTGCTATATAGAGTTCCATTGTGTAAATGTACCAAAGTTTTTTGATCCAGTCATCCACTGATGGGCAGTAGGGCTGTTTCAAGCACTTGGCTATTGTAAATAGTGCTGCTATGAATACTTAGTGAAATAAGCCAGTCAGTGAAGGACAAATATCATATGACCTCACCCATTACAGGACAATAATGAACAAAACTAACAACAAGCAAAACAGAACCAAATATATGAATGCAGTGAATAGGCCTTCAGTGGTCAGGGGGAAAGGGGTTGGGGGGAGTCAGAGGCAAGGAAGGGGAGCAGCTTAGATACGAACCCAGGATAAAGGAATCATGGACATGGAGAACATGTGGGATTGACTTTGGGGGGAATGGGTGGGTAGGGAGGGGGACAGAGGGGAGCAAAAAGGGGATGGATGTAATACAACAATAAAATTAAAAAAAAAAAAGAAAAGAAAAGTAAGGAAACGGATGCTTCCTTAAGAGCCACATGAGGGAGCCAGACCCTTCTGACATGTGGATTTTAACCCAGTAAAATTTATTTTGAACTTTTGACCTCTAAAACTAGTAGAATAAATGTATGTTGTTTTAAATCATCAAATACTAACTTTACATGGCAGTCATAGGAAACTAATACAGTCATGTGCTGTTTAACAATGGGGTATATTCTGAAAAATAAGTCATTAGGTGATTTTGCAGCTACACAAACACCATAGAATATACTTTCATAAACCTAAACGACATAGCCTACTACTATAATTGTATATACTATACTTTATGTCAGTGGCCATGCAGTAAGTATATGTATTCCAGCATTACCACAAACATGTGACTAAAGCATTGTGCTATGATAGGATATGACAAAGACAGTAGATGATAGGAATGTTTTAGCTTCATTGTAATGATATGGGACCACTGTTCCACATGTGGTATGTCATCGACTGAAACATCATTATGCTGCACAGTACTATACTGAAGACTAACCAAACAGAATTTTCAAATACCTAACACCAATGTTATTTTACTATACTTTAACAGGCTACTTCTACTTTTAGACAAGTATAGGAAAGTATAGGAAACATCTCACACAATGTTAGCAATCTGGCTTACCAAGAACTCCACTGCTTTACGAAGCACTGGCAAAGGTATCTCCTTAGTTGACCCTCCCAATCATAGGAAAAGTGACATAACACCATGAGAAGGGAATTTTGAAATGGAAAGTTGGTTTTCAAACACCAACAAATCTATGGAAAGGCCATGCCACCTTGTTTGCTCCTTTGACATATTTGTAAAATGGGAATAATACCTATTAGATCAGGTTATTCTCATAATTAAGGTAAATCTCATATTTGTAAGTCCCCTAGATGTAAAATGCTTAGTACCTGTTAGACTTTCAATAACCTCTAGCAATATATAAGGTAAATTGAAAATTTGTTACTGACATGCTCATTTAGTGACCGGAGAACTTGGAATGCAGAAACAGATTGTAGGTAGTTGGTAGCAGAGCAGTGGCTGGAACCCAGGTCTTCTGGTAAAAAATTCATACAATCATATGTCACTAATTTATAAGCCTAACTTTGAAATAAACTTAAGAAAGGTATAGAACAAGGGATTGATGTTCCCACATGAAACTTCATGCAGAAAAAATACATAAATTATTGTATAAATCTGTAATGTTTCAAATAAGAGAGATGCTTATTGTTAAGGAGAAGATTTCAGATGAAGGAGCCACATACTACTACTCAGAATAGTGCACAATTTAAAATTTATGAATTATTTAGTTTTGGAATTATCCATTTAATATTTTCAGACTGGTTGACTTTGGGTAACTGAAACCACAAAAAGAAAAACTGGATAAGAGAAAACTATTGTATATATTTTACATGAAGTTCCATAACAATTGTCAAACAAAATATAAATTGTTATTTGAATTAAAAAAAATTATTTTAAAACTTGCTTTAAAATGAAATTAAAGAGTTTACCTATATCTGTATTCAAAATATTTTTTAACTATTAGGTTTTACATGCAATATAGAATTCTTTCAATAATGTTTACAGATGGGGTTGCAGTGGGTGCAGCGCTTAAGAGAACTGATTCTACAAATCAGGCTGTTGGGTTTCAAATCCATGTTCAGTTATGTAGCCAGTCTAAGCCTTCCAACTTAGTGAAGGGGAACAGAAGTAGAATTGTTGTTATAGGGCTTTAGAAGGAGAGGTTCAGCTTCTTTCAGGATCAAATGATCAAGGTCAGTTTTTATAAAGGGATAAATATTTTTCTGTAAAATTATCAGATAATTTTCTGTGAATTATCAGGCATTATTTGGGCCTTTAAATTTTATCAGCAGGGAATGAAAGAAGAATCAGTTGCTGAAGATACATGCATGAGTATGTGGAGATACATAAGCCACAAATGCAAAAACAGATAAACTGGATTATATCACATTTAAAACTCCTGTGCATAAAAGGAGTCCCCTATGTGATGGGGGAAACATTTGCAAATTGTATGTTTGGTAGAGAATTAATATACAAAATAGATATAGAACTTCTGCAACTTAACAACAACCAACTACCTGATTATAAATAGGCAAAGAGGAGAGAACCAAGATGGCAGAGGAGTAAGGGGAGCTGCACCAATCTCCTCCCAACACCAGACTGGAATTACAACTTAACTGGGGAGAAATCATCCAGAAAAACCAACAGAACACAACTAGAGAGAAGTCTTATTACCACAGACAGAACAGAAGAGCTGATTCATCACAACATGACTAGCAGGAAGTCCGGGACGCAAGAGGGCTGGCAGGGCTCCCACGGGGAGCAGCTGAAGGGAGGGAGAAACATCTCAGCAGCCAGGATTCCACCTGAGAAGGGTGGGATCTAAAACCTCAAATGGGCTTCCAAGTCTACAGCCACAAAGCTGAGAGTGAAACAGCACCCAGCTGTGAAAAGCAAAAAGCTGCCAGGTTTAGCCGTTTGACAAAGAGACTAAATTCTTACAAGGACCATGCACAAAAATACAGAGGCACCCACCTACCCTGGGCTCCAGCAGAGAAAGGGCAGAGTGGACTAGAGATGCTTGAGGAGGGTTAGGGTCAGTGGCTTTAGGGGGAGATCTGAGATAGCAGCCTGTGAATCTAGGGCTAACCCATCCCCCATACATCCAGCAGACCACTCTTCTCCAAAGGGTGGGAGCCTGAGAGGAAGCCACAGCGCCACCCACAGGAATTAATCCACCCCACCCAGCAATGCCTAAACTTGACCTCAGATCACAGGTTGATTGGATTAACTGCCCCACCCAGAGGTGCCTAAAACTGACCACTGATCACAGACTGATTGGATTAATAACTGAAGGAGACCAACTAAGACAGTGGATCTCTGCCTAGTCTCCAACTGGCTGACTAGGCCCAGACTGGGTCATGAGCCAAGTACAGATCCAAGAAGTAAAAAAAAAGTGCCACAGAAGGTCATACCACTAAGACCATAAATCAAAGTAGACCAATCTAAGAAGCAGAAAAAAACAAGAGACACAAAATAGGGAGACAAAGAAATCAACCCTCAGCAAACATAAAGGAAGAATCCCCAGGAATAGTGCAAAATGAAACAGGCAAGCACACTCTCAGACATGGAATTCAAAGTAATGATGATAGAGAAGCTCAGTGAGCTCAGCAAGTTCAAAGAAAACTATAAACAACTCCAAGAGAACTATGAAGAACTCCAGGGGAACTACAAAGAGCTCCAGGGTAGCTACAAAAAACATACTGAGAACTACACCAGCATTAAAATGGACATAGAAACCATCAATAAGTGCCAGGAAGAAATGAAGAATACCATTTCTGAATTGAAGAACACAATAGAAGGAATCAAAAGCAGGCTAGAGAAAGCAGAGGATCAGATCATTGAACTGGAGGTCAATGTGGATAAAAATTCCCAGGTAGTGCAACAAAATGAAAAAAGACTGAAAAAGAACCCTGGCTGGTAGCACAGTGGTTAAGGTGCCGGCCTGCGAACCCAAAGGTTGCAGGTTCGATTCCCCAGCCAGGGCACATAACAAGGTTGCAACCCAGGTCTCCAGTCAGGTCTGTGGCTGGAGGCAGGTGAAACACAACCATACATTGATGTCTCTCTCCCTGTCTGCCTCTCTCCCTTCCCTTCTTTCTAAAAAAATAATAAAATAAAATCTTTAAAAAAAAAAAAAAAGACTGAAAAAGAATGAAGAGGTTTTAAGAAAGCTGCTTAACAACGCGAAATGTAATAACATCTATATCATAGAAATACCAGAAGGAGAAGAGGAGGAGCAAGGGATAGAAAACTTTTTTGAAAGAATAATGAAAGAAAAAATAAATTAAAAAAATAAAAGAGAAACACACGCACAAAAAAATAATGAAAGAAAACTTCTCTAACTTGAGGAGAGAAAGTCATGCAAACTCCGGAAGCACAGAGTGTCCCAAGGAAGATGAACCCAAACAGACCTACTCCAAGACATATCATAATGAAAATGGCAAATTTCAAAGACAAGGAGGAAATCCTAAAAGTAGCAAGAGAGAAACAGCTAGTAACATACAAGGGGGCTCCCATAAGGTTATCAGCTGATTTCTCAACAGAAACACAACAAGTCAGAAGGGAACGTCAAAAAATATTTCAAGCAATGAAAAACAACCAGCAATAAAGAATACTCTACCCAGCAAGGCTCTCATTCAAAATGGAAGGTGAAATAAGGAGCTTTCCAGACAAAAGAAGTCTAAAAGAATACATCTCCACCAAACCAGCATTGCAAAAGATGTTAAAGGATCTGCTTTAAGAAGAGGAAGAAACACAGAGACAGACAGGCAGGAACACAGGTACAAGGGTAAATGGATTAAATGCACCAATCAAAAGACGTAGGGCAGCTGAATGGATAAGAACCAATCTTAACTTATGAATGCGTTAATGTGATCTTGTTACTATACCCAAAGAACCCTGCAACAACAATTCATAGGAACCCATGTACCCCTATGTTCATAGCAGCACTATTTGCTATAGCCAAGTGCTGGAAACAGCCTAAGTGCTCATCAGTGGATGACTGGATCAAAAAACTTTGGTATATTTGCACAATGGAATACTACACAGCAGAAAGAAAGAAGGAACTCCTACCCTTTGCAACAACATGGATGGAACTGGAAAGTATTATGCTTAGTGAAATAAGCCATGGACATGGGCAACAAGTGGCATTGACTTTGAGGGGGAGCGGATGGGTTGGGAAGGGGACATTGGGGAATAAAAAGGGGATGGATGTAATATAACAACAATAAAATTAAGTAAATAAATAAAATAAATAGGCAAAGGGCTTGAATAGGTATATTTCCAAAAATATATGTAGTCAATAAGCAAATGAAAAGACGTCCAACATTACTTATCAAATAATGGAAAATTATAACCACAATAAGATACCACTTTATACCATTAAAGATGACTACTATTTTAAAAAATTAATTGGTGAGTATGTGGAAAAACTGAAACCCTTACGCACTATCTGTGGGAATGTAACACTGCACAGCTGCTGTGAGAAAGAGCTGCTTAAGTGCTCAAAAAATAGTATAATTACCATATGATCCAGCAAGTCCACTTCTGGGTATATGCCTAAAACAATTGAACGTTGGGTCTCAGAAGAGATTTATATACCCATGTTCATAGCAGTATTATTCCCAGTAGTCAAAAGAAGACACAAATCAATTATCTAGTTATGAATGAAAGGTTAAAATGTGGCCAATACCTACAATGGAATATCATTCAGCCTTAGAAAGTGGAGAAAGTCTCTCACATACTACAACATGGATAAACCTTGAGGATATTTTGCTAATTGAAATAAGCTTATTGCATGTGCTCGTGCACGCACACACGCACACACACATACTCTTTGCTTCCACTTATATAATGCACCTAGAGTAGTTAAATTAATAAAAACAGAAAGTAGAATGGTGGTTGTCAGGGGTTGAGGCGGGGAAGGGAAGTCGTTGCTCAGTGGGTATAGAGTTTTAGTTTTGTATGACGAAAAGAATCCTGGAGATTGCTTGAATAAAAATACAATTGTACTTAACACTGCTGGACTGTACCATTAAAAATGGTTAAGTTGTTAAAGTTTATGTGCTGTTAACTGTAATAAAAAGAGTGGATGGGGAAGAACAGTGCTGAGGACAGGAACTTGCAAGGCTCCAGTGACAGCTCCTCTGACCTTCCTTCCTTCAGACTTCCTCACAATATTGGGCAAGTTATTTAGCTCTCTACCCCAGCTTTCTCATATTTAAAATAATACCACCTAACTCGTTGAGAAGATGGAGTTGATGCATGTAACACTTTTAGAACAATTTCTAGAACACAATAGTGTTATAAAACTGTTTATAGTTACTATTACTATTCAAATGGAATTGCTTTTTAGCAGTAGAAGATAACTGGGTAGGGGGCTGCTCATAATTGCAAGTGGTGAAACTCATTGAAAGCTGAATCATTATATCAGTAGTATTGAAGAAAGTGTGTCTTGAAGTTGCCTTTATCAATTTACAATGAACTTTTTTTGCCAACAAAATAATCTGCCTTATCTTTCAAAATACATATTATAATATGCCGAGAAGTACCTCATTCCAACCTCCAAATCTATGTTGTAAAGTTGACTCTTTATTTCAAGAAAGCTTTACAACAGAATTTGATTTTTAGTTAATTTAGTCATGAGTCTTTTTGTAAGTCAGTTTGCCATCTTGAGGGGGAAAAAAATAGTGCCAATACATTTTCAGAAATGCCAAGCTTGAAAAAATACAACTTCCTATCATAACAATTAAGTAAACAGTAATTGGTTACAGAAGCATGTGGCTGCCCAAAGGAAAGTCCATAGCTAATGCAAGATCAGTGTTGGCAGACATCATTTCTGAGGAAATATTCCTGTGGGTCTAGGCATGGACCAAAGTTCTTATTTGCAATGTTGAAAATAGTCACTGTAAGTGAACTAAAAATATAATACATAACTAAAAACCTTATACCATTTGCATAACTTTAGAAAGGGTGATATTTATGTTTAATCTTTTATATTTTATAATTAGCAATGTCAGTAACAATACATGACTGTTCAAAAGCAATAATTAATACAATTGCTTTTGTGACATAGTGGGATTTAACATAACTTTTTTGTCAGATTTTTTACTTGCAAAATGAAAAAAAAATAAATTACTCATTACAATTAAAAAAAATGATTTTTGAAAAACAACCATTTACTTTTCATCAGCCTATAAAATTCAACATGGCTGCTGTGGCTCAGTGGATGGGCACTGGCCTGCGAACCCAAAGGTCGCTGGTTCAATTCCCAGTCAGGGCACGTAACCAGGTTGCAAGCCAGGTCCGAAGCTGGAGGCAGGTGAAAGACAACCATACATTGATGCTTCTCTCTCCCTCTCTGCCTCTCTGCCTTCCCCTCTCTCTGAACATAATAAATAAAAATCTTTAAAAGATAATAAAAAATATAAAATTCAACATCCTCCTTAATTAAACATTTTTATGATTCAGTAATAAGTATTAAATTAGACTGTTTCATCTTTTTACCCATTGACAGAGGTGCTATTGAGCAACAAATTGTTGCTAAAGACAAACCTGAGGAGTGAGGAAGCAGTAATCAGAGTGGCCTGGATATTTTATCAATACAGTTATCCGTTTTTAAATAAAAAATGCTGTTTATTTCAAGGTAGAGCCAGAAATGTTGTGCTACATGAAATTAACTATATGTAGAATTAGGTGGGCAGGGTATTATTTCCTAGAATGTTTTATTAGAGGTTGTCCATCACTAAGGTGACCACTCAAAAGGAAACATGGCACAAATATTGCCTTGAAAACAAGGAGTTTTCAAGGAGCGGGGGTAATATTTGCTATTACCTACCCCAAAATATCTCATATAGGTTGGGCTGTTATCTTTTGTTACATTAAAATTGGAATATGTAATCAACATGGAGTTGTTTAACAATTGACCCTGAGTCATCTCTAGGGATATTTAGTACTCCTGTCTCTCATCTATATGTTCTCTCTGCCATTTTACAGCTTGCATGGAACCCTTTACTCCCCTTCTAGGGCTTTGGAATCCTTATGTTTTAATTCTCCCACTTTTCCTTTTCCCTATACATATTATTATATCCTGACATCCCCAGTAGAATCCCTTTACAGCCATGCATTATCTTAAATAAATGTATTGTTTTCCATGCTTTTTACAATACCATTATCTTCCTAATTATAACATAAAATGCCCATGTTTATTAAAATGTTTGCCTAAAGTAGATGCTTGGGCCACCCCCAACTTGAGGGTTTTTAACCAGTACTTTACCCATTCTGCAGTCAGACAGCGGTTCACACTATCACCCACTGTTCACCAGTTAAGGCTTCACAGGCCTGAAGAGCAGCATATGTAGCTGCTGACTGTTTTTCTATGTGAGAGTAGCGAGTCTCAGCTCCCTTCCACAATTGGGACCAAAGCCTCAAGGGTGCTCTTTGCTTCCCATGGGTTTACGAAAGGCTCCAGCCCTACCCCATGTTGTCAATAGACACATCTAATTGATATAGCAGAAAGGGGTACATAGTTTGCAGGGCTTGCGCTTGGGCCAGGGCCCGTTTCACTTCCAGGAATGCTTGCTCCTGGGCTTCTCCCCCATTATAGACTGAGCCCTTCTTCCTAAGGGGGTACAAACGGTGGCACATCTGAGCTAGATGGGATATGAACACTCTCTGATACCCCAACAGACTAAGTGCAGAGATTTGGCTGCATCCTCTAAATCTAAAAGAGAATCAGAGGTTAGCATACTATCATCAATATAATGAGACATTTGTACAGAAGGCTTATGCATCCACACTGCCACCAAGTCCTGTGCCACCAATCCAGGATGTATGATGAGGCTGTGCAGGTACCCCTGCACTTTCCTGGACTTTCCAGGTCCATTGCCTGCCTTTCCACATGAAAGCAAATTGTTCCTGGCTTGTGGCTGATGTCTCAGAGCTTTCAGGGTCACTTCTCTGCACTGGCTCCCCTTCTGGGCTGGCCTTAGCTTCAAGCTCCTGCCCTGCCCCTCCTTGAACAGGCTCACTCAGAGCCCCAGGGACTGTTATCCAGAACCACCTCACAGCTCCTCCTCCAGCATCCCTGGGAGCTTCTCCTTTAGCTCCATGACTTCGGTCTCCAGGCTGCATTACTGGTGGAGGATGAAGCTGTGGGTCCCAGGCCTGGGGTGCCACATGATGGGCTATGTGTCAGGCCCACAATGCCTGCTTCCTCTAACTAAAGGATAGTTTGCCCTACTTCTTGGTGTCCTCTACCTCATGGTAGGTGGGTGAGTGGTCAAAACTACTCCTGCCCCCAGTGCTGTCATCACGGGAGGTCCACTGTTGTCATCTCCCATGCTGTTGCTCTGTGGGCCACCACAGGCCCCAGGGCTGGGCCTACCACTGGCAGGCAGCAAAGCTGCATGTCTCGGGTCTGGAGGGCCATGAGCAAGTGCCTCAGCACTGTCCCCATGCTCTGGCAGACCCCTGCACTCCTAGCCTGCACCCTCTGCAGCCCGCTGTGTTGGCTTCCACCTCCTCCAGGTTTTGCAGGTCCTGGGTCCCTTAGCCAAGGCATTAGTCAAGTTAGTCAAAGAACAAGGCAGATGCAGTAGTGGCTGGAGATTGCTTGATTAAGTCCTGCAGCCACAAGTGGGGTTTCTTGCCTTTATTCTTCCCTGGTCCTTTCCCCAACAGAGTAGTATACCGTTGTTCAGAGGTTGACTCTTAACAACCTGTTGCATTTGTTTCACCAAATCCCATAGTTACTAGGGTGTATATGGAGTATAAGTAACCTGCTGCCTGACCCAAGGGGGTCCAGCCGCTCTATCCCCTGGGACCATGGGGGTTTCAAGGTCGAGCAAGCATCAATAGAGGGTTCTTGGGTGAGATGCTAGTGACATCTGTGTTTCATCCTCTAACCATGTCAGGTGCTCCTCTACCTCTGGCAAGGCTTCTTCCAGATCCACAGATGGAGGTTGAATTCTTTCTCTGTCAGCTTCAACTATAGCATGAGTAACTGGGCTTTCGAGGTCTCCTGGTGCTATGTTGGCAACATTTTAGGGAACAACCATGCCACTTGGAAAGTTGCTCCCTGCAGTCTAGTGGAGATCTTCTCCTTCAAGGCCTGCCAAATGGTAACCATGGCCTCTGGGGTTGTGAAAACCTGTGCTGAGTCCTGGGAAGGCGGCCCCCAGGCCATTGGAAACCACATTCCCATCAAGAGCTACATCTCTGCAGACTCCACTGGAGCAGAGGATCCTCTCACCTTGCTATCCTGCTGCTTATGCCAAATGTCGTGTCCAAGTCAAATGCTGGGTTGGAGACGTCTAGATAGTGGGGCAGGATCTGGTCTGGTGGTGAAGAAAAACTTGTGCAGAACTGACTCCACTGGAAGTAACAGCCATATACTAACAGGGGACTTCCCCTGACAGCTTGACTTGTGGTTCTAGAATGCTATGATTGTTTCAGAAATGGAGGTTTAAAACTATATCTAGACCAATTTAGAGCCTGATAAAATGAAGAGCTCTGTAGACCAGCTCTTCTGTGATATGGTAAAAAAATAATTAACAAAAGAAAATAACTGAAAGTCTCTGGAAATATTTCTAAAGGAATATAGCAAATTTATTTATAATAATTTATATAATAATATAAATTTATAATAATTTATATTATAATGATAATAAACATATATTAAAGAGGTTTATAATAATTAATTTATAATAACTTGTATAATAATAATGATAATAATAATAAACATCTATTCAAGAACATTTTGAAAATTCAGTAAGAAAAGTAAGACTTCTGGTTGGATTCCTAGTCAAGGCACATAACCAGGTCCGTAGCTGGAGGCAGGTGACAGGCAACCATACATTGATGTTTCTCTCCATCTCTCTCTCTCCCTTCCCCTCACTGAAAATAAAAAAAAATCTTTAAAAGTAAAAAATAAATAAAAAGAAAAGTAAGACTCTGCAGTATTAAAATCAAGACTGTTTCCTCATTCTATCTCCCAGCTTACCAAAATACAAACTCCAGGCTTATGTATAGAAGAACAGGGTTACTCTTCTTCCAGTTCCCAGCCAAAGAGCTTTATACCTGGGAAGAGTAAGACATCATTTCTAACCTCTTTCTCTGTTATCCTATTGCTGATGCTAAATTCCAGATGAGCATAGTTGAGAAATGGAGCTCTTGCCTTCTGTCCAGCCTCCACTTATGTAACAAACACTCCACATTACCCATGGCACAATAGGAATACTTGGACCATGGGCACACTTGCCCTGGCTTGTAAGGCAGGAAAGGCAAGCCAAGGAGAATGCAGTTTATCATCCACTTCTCTACTGAATATTTTAACATTTTACAAGGGGCTGTCACTCTGAAAATATGTGCTATTGTTATTACTTTCAGATTCCTGGTCTTAGGTCTGAGATTTTGCCTGGACAGAGAAGCAGGGCATGAACAGATAGTTACTAATTTCTTCCCAAAGAAGCTAGGTTTTTGTTTTTTTCTCAAATATATTTTATTTATTTTGCTATTACAGTTGTCCCAATTTTCCCCTCTTTGCCCCCCTCCACTCAGTACCCCTTTTCCTCCGGCAGTGCCCCCCTCAGTTCATGACCATGTGTCATGCATATAAGTTCTTTGGCTTCTCCATTTCCTTTATTCTTCTTAACATCCCCTTGTCTATTCTGTAACCACCAATGTGTACTTTTTTTTTCCTTTTCTTTTCACATCCAGACAATTCACCATTTAATTACAGCCTTCTGTCAGCTTCTCAAATCATATTAATACAAAGCTTTCTTTTCATTATTCCAAAATGCCTATGTTAATTCACTTGTTTAAAGAATTACTCTTTTAAGATTATGAATTACGATATTACCAAACACATGAAAAAATCATTTACACCCATATATATTTTTGCACATATTTAAAGTACATACTGGATTTTGAAGAGTTAATACAAAATATTTAAAATATGCCAATAGCTTATATAATTATTACATGTTAAATGATAGTATTTTAGATATATCATAGCAAATTAAGCAGTTCTTTTCTTCTTTAATACTTATTTTACTCTGGAATGCTATTTTTGTGAAATATATCACAGAAATGGTGTACTGAAGAACTCACTTTGTGAAAGTTGTTCTAGAGACAGTGCCAAACCCATAGTAAAAAATGAATTTGGTTTTTGAGTCAGATCCCCCCCTCTCCAATAATACAACTCAACTTTATTTTAAGCTACTAGAACTCCAACTTATTCTTTTTGGAGTTTCCTATCTTAAATAGTAGATTGATTTTGGGTTTTTTTGTTTTTTGTTTTTGTTTTTTTTTTGGCTGTGCACAGGCCTTACTTCTTTCAATACCCTCTGTTTTTTCTCTACGTGTGTTTCACAAGTTGAAGCCTTTAGAAATAATGGCACTTGCAGTGCTCAGCTGGTCCCCAGAGTAGAGATTATTATGTCTACAATGTTGAGGTAAAAAATAAAAATCCCTAGGATTTAAATAATTTTTAAAAGATTTTATTTATTATTTTTCAGAGAGAGAGGCTGGGAACTGAACCAGTGACCTTTGGGTGCCTTGTCTACTGTGCCACCAGCCAGGCCTGGATTTAAATGATTTTGTAGAATAGTATTCTAGATATTTTTGAACTTGTGGTTGACTTCCTATGTGGTCCTAAACTCACCCCTGAACAATTTGAAAGGAATCTCATCTAATTTACATGCTAATATGAGAATATATATTGTCTACGTATATGAATCATATACCTTAGTAGTTTGCAGCTTCCAGCCACCCAAATTGGTATTCATTTGCAGCATTTTTTCTAACCTAAAGATTGATTGACTTCACAACACACCAACAACCAGTTGGTTGCTATTTAAAACATAAATTGCTAACAACATCTTTATATTATACACCTACAAATAAGCACATATTTTGTAATAGTGAATGAGAAAGATAGCATGTATTGTATGTAATATACATCCACATTTTCTCACTTTTTCCTTCTTCCTTAACTGAATTTAATTTTTCTGAGTTATTGCAAGTAACCTGATTTTCCTATATTGTGAAATAATGTCAATCAAAGAAAACGTAACCTGCAGTAATGCAGATACAAGTAATATACAAGATTATAACTTATTTAGTAAAATCTGTTTATAACAAGATCATTTTAAAGCATTCATAATTAAAGTTGGTTCTTTTTTTTTAAAGATTTTATTTATTATTTTTCATAGAGAGGGGAAGAAAGAGATAGAGGCAGAGAGGGACAGAAACATCAATGTATGGTTGCCTTTCACCCACCTCCAGCTAAGGACTTGGCTGGAGAGGAGACCTGGCTTGCAACCTGATTAGGTTGCCCTGGCTGGGAATCAAACCAGAAACCTCTGGGTTCACAGTCCAGCACCTTATCCATTTCGCCACCAGCCAGGGCTTATCCATTCGTTATCTTATCCATTCAGCTACCCTATGTCTTTCAAGTGGTGCTTTTAATCCATTTACCTTTGTACCTGTGTTCCTGTCTGTCTCTCTGTTTCTTCATCTTCTTAAAGCAGACCCTTTAGCATCTCTTGCAATGTTGGTTTGGTAGAAATGTATTCTTTTAGCCTTCTTTTGTCTGGGAAACTCTTTATTTTACCTTCCATTTTGAATGAGAGCCTTACTGAGTAGAGTATTCTTGGTTGCTGGCCTTTGTTTTTCATTGCTCAAAATACTTTTTGCCATTCCCTTCTGGCTTGTTGTGTTTCTGTTGAGAAATCAGCTGATAACCTCATGGGGGTCCCCTTGTATGTTATTAGCTGTTTCTCTCTTGCTGCTTTTAGGATTCTGTCCTTGTCTTTGAAATTTGCCATTTTCATGATGATGTGTCTTAGAGTGAGCCTGTTGGGGTTCATCTTCATTGGGATCCCCTGTGCTTCCTGAGCTTGCATGATATTTTCATTCCTTAAGTTAGGGAAGTTTTCTTTCATTACTTTTTCAAACAGTTTTCCTATCCCTTTCTCCTCCTCTTCTCTGGTAGTTCTATGATAAGGATGTTATTAAGTTTCATGTTGTCCTACAGCTCTCTTAAAACCTCTTCAATTCTTTCTCAGTCTTTTTTCATTTTGTTGCACTGCCTGGGAATTATTTTCTACATTGACCTCCAGTTCAATAATCTGATCCTCTGCTTTCTCTAACCTGCTTTTAATTCCTTCTACTGTGTTCTTCAATTCAGAAATGGTATTCTTCATTTCCTCCTGGATCTTATTGATGGTTTCTATATCCCTTTTAATGTTGGTGTAGTTCTCAGTAAGTTCCTTGTAGCTACCCTGGAGTTCTTTGTAGTTCTCCTGGGGTTGTCTGTAGTTTTCTTTGAACTTGCTGAGCTTATTGAGCTTCTTTATCATCATTACTTTGAATTCCATGTCTGATTGGGTGCTTGCTTCTATTTTATTTTGCACCCTTCCTGGGAATTCCTCCTTTCCATTTGCTGAATGTTTATTTCTCTGTCTCCCCATTTTAGGTGACTGTTACTTATTTCTGCTTCTTGGATTGGTCTGCTTTGACTTACTGTCTTAGTGGTGTGACCTTCTGTGGTGTAAAGGTGCACTTTTTTCACTTCCTGGCTCCGCACTTGATGACATCAGCTTGTGTTCCAATTTGGGCCTAGTCAGCCAGTTTCAGACCACCAGAGATCCACTGTCTTAGTCTATCTCTTTTAGTTGTTAATCCAATCACCCTGTCATCAGAGGTCAGTTTTAGGCACCTCTGTGAGGGGCAGATGAATTCAGTTGTTAATCCAATCAACTTGTGATCTGAGGTCAGATTTAGGCACTGTTGGGTGGGGTGGATTAATTCCTATGAGAGGGGCATTGGAGAAGAGTGGTCTGCTGTTCTATGGGGGATGAGTCTGCACTGGACTCACCAGCTGCTCCCTCAACTGTCCTCCTAAAGCCACTGTCCCAACTTTCCCCAAGCAGCTCTAGTCCATTGTACCTTCTCTCTACTAGAGCCCAGGGTAGGTGGGTGCCACTGTATTTCTGTGCAGGTGCCTTTAAAAACTCAGTCTCTCTGTCAAGCTGGCTAAACCCAGCAGCTTTTTGCTCTTCACAGCTGGGTGCTGTTTTACTCTCAACTTTGTTCCTGTAGGCTGGGAAGCCCAGTTGGGGGTTTAGATCCCACCCTTCTCAGGTGGAGCCCCCAGCCGCTGAGATGTTTCTCCATCTTTTCAGCTGCCACCTGTGGGAGCCCCACCAGCCCTCTTGCATCACCACAATTCCTACCAGTCACATTGTGATGAAGTTTGGTGTGGGGAGGAGATTGGTGGAGCTCCACTCACTCCTCTGTCATCTTAGTTCTCCAGCATCTGTTTTAAATTGCAACAAGACATGAAGTTCAATCCTAATGATGTTCACTGAACAAATATATGTATAGACACACAAACCAAGTCATAAAAGGGAACTAAAAATAGAACTATATAAAAATAACATTTCATATTTCACTAAAATTTAGCTAGTATAAATCTGATGCTAATTCTTTTTTTTTTTTTTTTAAAGACTTTATTTATTATTTTCAGAGAGAGGCAGAGAGGGAGAGAAAAATCAGTGTACGGTTTCTTTTCACCTGCTTTCAGCTACAGATCTGGCTGGAGACCTGGCATGCAACCTAGTTATATTGCCCTGGTTGGGAATTGAAATAGCAACCTTGGGTTTGCAGGCCGGTGCCTTATCCACTGTGCCACCAGCCAAGGCTGATGCTAGTTCTTATAAGTAAAGCTTTATCTAGTAAACTGTAGCACAACCACTCAATGAATAACTCCATAAAATAAACAACATTCTCATGGGAAATAAAAGATGTATAACTCTTATGGAAAAAATAATCACTTAATTCAAAAGAAAGCAGTAAGGAGAGATAGGAGTGCAGAAATGTGACACATAGCAAAATGTAAAATAGCAAAAATAAACCCAACAGTATCAATAATGTAACTGAATGTAAGCACTTTGAAATATAATCAAAAGACAGAATGTAAGACTAGATTTTAAAAATCCAACTGTATGCTGTCTATAGCATTTTAGCATGTATAAAACTACAAAAAATAACTGTAAAAGATAACAGAAAGAAAAAGGGTAGATATGTTATGCAAAGAACCACAAGAAATGAGAAGTGCCTATATAGATACCAAACTAATAAAACTATTTTGTTAAGCAAAATAGTTTACTAGAGATTAAAAGGGGCATATTGTAATGATAGAATGATAAATAGAAGAAATCCATTAAAAGGAAATAATTATAGATATCTATCCACTTATAAAAGGGTACCAACTCAAACAAAGAAAAGTGGCAGAAATGAAGGATAGAATCAATACAAAAATAATGGCTATACACTTCATTGCTCCACTGTCAATAATTAATAGAACATCTAGGGAAAATATCTGCAAAGGAAACATAAGATTTAAACACTATAGCTGGGCAGAAACTTTTCAGTTTGATGTAGTCCCATTAGTTTACTGCCCTTGGAGAGATATCTGCAATTTTTTTTTGCCTATGTTTTCTTCTAGGACTCTTATGGTGGCACTGCTTATGTTTAAGTCTTTTATCCATCTTGAGTTTATACTGGTTTATGGTGTAAGTTGGTGGTCTAGCTTTGTTTTTTTGCATGTGCCTGTCCAGTTGTCCCAACTCCACTTGTTGAAGAGGCTATTTGGACTCCACTTTATGTTCCTTTCCTCTTTGTTGAAAATTAGTTGCTCATAAAGTCCTGGGTTTATTTCTGGGCTCTCTATTCTGTTCCATTGATCTACTTGTCTGTTCTTGTGCCATTACCAGACTGTTTTGATTGGTTTGCAATATAGTTTTATATCTAGTATTGTGATTCCTACTACTTCATTCTTCTTTCTCAATATTGCTATAGCTATTTGGGGTTGTTTTTGACTCCATATGAATTTTTTAAGTATTTGTTCTAATTCTGTGAAATATGATGTTGGTATTTTAATAGGGATTGTGATGAATCTATAGATGGCTTTGGGTAGTATGGACATTTTAATTATATTAATTCTTCCTGTCGATGAATATGGTATGTGCTTCCATTTATTTGTATCCTCCTTAATTTCTTTCTTCAGTGTTCTGTAATTTTCCAAGTATAGGTCTTTTATTTCCTTGGTTAAATTTATTCCTAGGTACTTTTGTTGTTGTTGTTGTTGCTAAAGTAAATGGGATTTGTTTTCTAGTTTTTTTCTCTGATGTCTCATTGTTGGTGTATAAAAATGCCTTTGACTTTTAGATATTGACTTTTATCCAACTATTTTGCCAAATTTGCTTATTAGTTTGAGTAGTGTTTTAGTGGAGTCTATTGGGTTTTATATGTACATTATCATGTCATCTGCAAATAATGACAATTTTACTTCTTCCCTTACAATTTGGATGATTTTGATTTCTTTTTCTTGTCTAACCACTGTGGCTAGAACTTCCAAAACTATGTTGAATAGAAGTGGACAGAGTGGACACCCTTGCCTTGTTCTGGATCTTAAGGGAAAGGATTTCAGGTTTTGTTTACTGAGTATGATGTTAGCTACAGGTTTCTCATATACGGCCTTTATTATGTTGAGGTATGTTCCCTCTATTCCCATCTTGCTAAGTGTTTTCATCATAAAAGGGTGTTGTACTTTATCAAATGCTATTTCAACATCTATTGATATGATCATATGGTTTTTATCTTTCAGTTTTTTATGTGGTGTATTATAGTTATTGATTTTCAACAAAATAAGAAGGAAATCAACCATAATGGAAAACATATTTTCCAATGACACTTCAGACAAGGGTCTGATCTCCAAAATATATAAAGAACTTATGCGACTCAACACCAGGGAAACAGCCCAACTAAAAAATGGGCAAAAGACCTAAACAGACACTTCTCCAAAAAAGATATACTATGAAGGGCCCATAGGCATATGAAAGAATGGCCAACAACACTAGTCATCAGAGAGATGCAAGTTAAAACCAAAAAATAAGATACCACCTCACACCTGTCAGAATGGCCATCATCAACAAATCAACAAACAACAAATGCTGGCGAGGATATGGAGAAAAAGGAACCCTGGTACATTGCTGGTGGGACTACAGATTGGTATAGCCACAATGGAAGACAGTATGAATTTCCTCAGAAAACTTAGAATAGAACTACCTTATGACCCAATGATTCCACTGCTAGGATTATACCTGAAGAATTCTCTTTTTATTTTTATTTTTAATTTTATTGTTGTTGTATTACATCCATACCCTCTTTAATTCTCAAACACCAATTCAGAAGAACCTATGCACCTCTATGTGAATAATACTACTATTTATAATAGCCTAAGTGCCTTCAGTGGATGAATGGATGAAAAAACTATAGTACATTTAAACAATGGAGTTCTATGCAGAAAGAAAGAATGAACTTCTACCATTTTTGATAGCATAGATGGAACTGAAGAGTATCATGGTTAGTGAAATAAGCCAAGCAGCAACAGTTAAATACCATATGTTCTCACTTAATACAGGAGACTAATGAACAAAATATACAGATGAGCAGAAAGAACCAAGAGACAAGGGGGGAAATAAAAGAGGAGCAGAATGATGGTGACTAGGAGGGAGGGGGAGAAGGGGGAAAGCAGGGGAAATGATCAGATGAGGAGTTGGTGAGGAAGACCCATTGATAATGGACAATGATCTGGGGATTGACTGGTGGGGGCAGAGAAAGGGGGCAGGGGAGAACAAAGGGGGAAAATGAAGCAATTGGAATACAACAATAATAAATAAAAATAACTTAAAACAATAAAAATATTTAAATACTATAATCAGCTACACTTGATAAATATTTATTGAACATTCTATTGAAGAGCGGACTAAATATATAATTATTTTCAAGTGCACATAAAACACTCTCCAGAATTAACCATGTTTTAGACATAAAACAAGTGCCAATAAATTTAAAAGTATAGAAATAATATACATTATATTCTCTTTTCACAATAGAAAGATTTGGGAAACATACATGTGGATGTTAAGCTGCACACTCTTAGAAATGTTATTTCAATAACTACTGCAAAATAAAAAATCAAAAGAGAAATCAATAAATACTTTGAGATAAATAAAAATGAAGTATATGATTAGAAGTCCTCACAGGGAAATTCATAGCTCTAAATGAATATATTAAGAAAAAAATTTTTAGCAATGTCCTCAACACTCATTTATATTGTCAAAACAGAGAAGTTTTTCTTTTTAGTGCTAAAATAATATTCTATTGTATATACATAAACCCCATCTTTATTCATTAATCCATTAATGAATAGTTAGGTTGCCTCCATGTTTTGACCATTGTGAGTAATTCTGCAACAAACATGGAAGCACAGATATCTTTTCAATAGTGTTTTGATTTTTTTCAGGTAAATACCCAGAAGTAGAGTTTCTGGAGTATTATTTTTGAGAAAGTTTATACTGGTTTCCTCAGTGATTGCACCAATTTACATTCCTACCAGTGGTGCACAAAGTTCCTTTTCTCCACATCTTCTCCAGCACTTGGTAATTCTTTCATTTTTTGATGACAGCCATTCTAAAAGGTATGGGGTGATATTCCATTAAGATTCTGACTTACGTTTCCCTGATGATTAATGATATTGAGTACCTTTTCATGTACTTTTGGCCGTTTGCATACCTTCTTTGAAAAAGTATCTATTCAGATCCTCTCCTCATTTTTAAATCAGATTTTTCCTTGCTATTGAGTGAATTTTAATTGATAATTTGAATTTCTATTTGAAGATAATTGAAAAAAATTGCATACTAAATTTCAAATCAGCACTATGAAAGAAATAATAGCAATGTCATAAAAATTAGGAAGAGAATAGAATAATAGGGAAAAATCAAAGACCAAAAGCTTATATTTAAAACAAATCAAAACTGACAAACTTCTAGTCAGATTAATCGAGGAAAAAAGAGAGAAGATACAAATGATTGTAATCATGAATGAAAGAGGAAACATTCATACTGATCATACATAAATAAAAAATTAGTAGGGAATACTATAAATAATTACATGACAATAAATTGGATAACACATGGGATTGATCATGCTTTTAATCAATAGCAACTTATCTAAAAATACTTAATAATTTATATAAACTTTTTCACAAGCTTTTCCAAAAATTAAATTAGAAGTAGACACTTTTCAACTCAATACACGTTAAAAAATTGTAAAGTGGCCCTGGCTGGTGTTGTTTAGTGGATTGAGCACTGACCCATGAACCAAATGGTACCAGGTTTGATTCCCAGTCAGGGCACATGCCTTGATTGCAGGCCGGATCCCCAGTTGGGGGCATACAAGAAGCAACCACACATTGATGTTTCTCTCCCTCTCTTTCTCCCTCCCTTCATCTCTCCTTAAAAATAAATTAATAAAATCTTATTAATATATATTAATATTTATCCTAAGAATAGAAGTTGGTTTAACATGTAAAAATGAACTAGTTTACTATATCACATCAATTAAAAAAAAACATGATTATCTCAATAGACAGAGGCAGGAATACTAAAGGACAATGACTAATGAAAAACTCTTGATATATTAATTTCCTTTGCTGCTGTAACCACATAAACACCACAGACTCAGTGACTTATAACATGCATATTTATTCTCTTAAGAGAATATTTGGAGTTTATGACTCCAAAATGACTGAAGGACTAAAACCAAAATGTTATTTGGCCTCTCCTGAAAGACCTAGGGCAGAATTTGTTTCCTTGCTTTTATCAGGTTCTAGAACTGCCCACTGCCCACATTCTTTGTCTTAAAATCTAATCCTACTTCACTCTGACTTCTGCTTCTGTCACTGCGGCCTGTTCTTTCTCTCTGTTTCTACTGCCACAATGACATCTGTCTACTTTACCCAAGATGATTATTTCTCCCTATATTACATTCTCAAGGACACTGTCCCCAGTGCATGTCACTTCATGCCAATAGTGCCCACACAGACATTTTATGCATAATCCCATTCTTGTTTATGGATCCTGCGGAGATGGCTGTGGGATGCAAGAGCACCACTTATAACCTCTTGAAAAAGCTCTCTGTGACTCAATATTTTATTCTTCCAAAGCACTAACAAATGGTTATCCAGCTACACCCTTGACTTTCTCTTAAGGGCACAATTTTCTGCCAGTATGTCTTCTAGTTAGAGTATCTTTTGCAACCTATTAGATAGGCTGAGTTTCTCTAATCATCAAACCATAATTCTACTTTATTTAACATTTCTTCCCTTAATTTTTTTCTTTCCTCTTGTTTTTATTTTATTTTATTTTATTTTATTTTATTTATTTATTTTTATCATAAGCAGCAAGATCGCCCTAAGCCATACTTTCAATACTTGGAAATATCCTTCTGTAAATATTCAAGTTTATTACTTACAAGTTTTTATTTCCACATGATCAAAAGAAACAAATGAACTAAGCCATTTATCACAATGTAACACGGATATGCTCTGTTTTAATAACATGTTTCTCATTTCCTTCTGAGCCCTTATCAGCAGAAGCTTTAATATCCATATTTCTCTAAATAGTTTGTTCAATAAAGCAATCTAAGATTTTTCTTTTCTTTTTTAGAAAAATAAAGTTTTTAACAAACAGGAAGAAAAAAGTTAATCAAAATAATGGTAATAAAAATACTCATTGAGCACAAGAGAAGAATGGGTAAACAGAGAATTTCAACAAACTTGTGGTATTCCAAAGGTAATCTCTCAGGGTTACAGCAGTCTCTCTTACCACAGGTTTTTGAATTATTGTTAAGATTAAGAAATAAACTTTTTTTTTTTTTTTTTTTTAATCACACTCTGTTAATTGCTCAGTTCCAAAACCACTTAAACATTTTTAGGTGTTTGTTATAGTAGCACCCCACTTCAAGGAACTAAAATCTGTATTAGTCAATGTTCAACTAGAGAAACAGAACCAAAGGAAATATATGTAAAGAGATTTGCTATAAAATATTAACATGCATAGTTGTAGGACAACCAAGGGAAGTCTGAAATTCATAAGGTAGACTCCTAATTCTCAGGCATAATGTAGGCTACAGGCTTAGCTTGTTTGGGCTTCTAGATAACAGAATGGGTAGTTTATAAACAATATAAGTTTATTTCTCACAGTTCTGAGGCTGGAAATCTGAGACAAAGCTGCCAGCACACTTAGGTGAAAGCCACCCTCTGGGGTGCAAACCTCTTGTTGAATCACATAGTGTTAGAGGGCAAGTGACCTTTCTTTATTCTCTTTTGTACAGGCACTAATGACATTTGCGAAGGTTCAGCTCTCATAACAAAACCACTTCCCCAAGACCCCACCTTCTAATATCATAAACTTGGGCATGGCTTTCAATGTATGAATTTTGGAGGAACAGTAGCTATCATCCCCGCCCCACCCCCCAGGAAGTTAATCAGACACTTTTCTAGGTATTGTTGTAAAAGTATTTTATAGATGTGATTAAAGTCAGCAGCTGACCTAAATTAAAAAAATAATAATCCTAGATAATCTTCATGATCATTCAATTAGCTGAAAGGCTTTAAGAAAAGAGTTCTTTCCCAGAAAAAGAAGAAATCCTGGCCCTGAAATGCAGTTTTGCCACATCTGAAAGACCCAGTGTGTCCTAAGAACTTGCCTGACGGGTTCCAGGCTTACCTTGGCAGCTCCCACAATGGCTTAAGCAATTCCTTGCATTAAGGGTTACTGTCTTTGTGTCTTTGATTGAAACTTGACTGATTAAAAATATATTTGTTTTCATAAAATATCATAAATCAGTTTAAATAGATGGTATCTTTTACCAATAACCATACTCTTACCTGAATTTGGTTTGGAATGCTTTAGTTTTGAAGATGAACTTCCTACTTATAACATAACACTTTCCCATTCAGAGTTAATATCAAACATCAAGTGTCATAACCAGCCTCTAAATAGTTTTGTTTTATCATGAAAATTAATCATTAGAAACCCTAAAAATCCTTGTTACATTCAGGAAAGTGTCTATATTTATGTTTTGTGTATATTTATTTTATTTAAACTGATATAATTAACCACACAAAAAATCAATGTCATTCTTATGTTATTCTAGATAAGGGATCTAGAAGCCTTTTAAAGTGATCTTTTAAAGATCACCTTAGATTGATTATTTTCAAGTGAGGAAACATTTAGATCCAATTTTATTTTATGAATTTTTAAAATTGATTTCATGGTCTTAATGAAGAAAACTAATAACCTTTTCCACCTATTAAAATTTTTCACTGCTGTAGGCAATGAAAATAAATAAATCTTGATTGGTTGCAAGTGAAAGAAAATAGTAGAAAACATGTCCTTATTTATCCTTATAAAAGAAATTTTATACTATTTGTAATGAACCAAATGTAGAGAATGACCTTTAGAACTCCAAATATAAACAAACAAACTATTATTGTGTCCTTTAGGCTTTATTTCTTTATAACCCATTATATTAAGAACATACTATTGACAAAATTTGGAAAACATCTGTAACAAGAAATTATGTTCAGCTAGTTTAGTCAGAAAACATACTTACAAACTATTATAGGATGAGGTTATTTGTTGGAGAATTATAACGATGCCAAGAATAGCTTTAATGAGCAAAGGTATACAAAATAACTATATATGTAACCAATATATAATTTTAGATAGAAAAGTAAAAGCCAAAATCTTCTGCTTCCAGTCATGACAATGGTAATTAGTACTAGACTTGCTTCTCCAGAAAAAACAACAACAACAACAACAACAAACTACAATGCTAGACAAAATGTTTGGGTTAACTGCTTTAAGGTAAAGGACAATAGGCAATATTGGACTATGATTTTTGCAAAGAGAAAAATGCAAGAAGTAAGTCTTGATGTAAATCATCTTAACCTCCTGCATTGGATGATCTTCTGTGATGAGTTAAGCAGACCTGAGCAGAGCTAAGGAGGCAGAAATTAGATGTGCTTTTCCCACTAAAATGGTAGGGTTCCAGGTAAGGATAGAGCAGTGCATGGTGTATATGTAATTTGCATAGGAATTCATAATTACTTAAGTGAAGCCTGTTCTCAAGCATAGGCAAAGACTCCATGAGATCTACAGGGATCATTTAGTTCTGGGCTGAGAACTTACCAGTGAAGCCACTGGTAGATATTGAAGGTGTGGTCCATAGACATGGAGAGTCCTCATTGATCAGATTTACCCCCCAAACACAGGCATTCCTTATTGTATGGAGCACACCCTAGAGTAATGACCATTCCCAAGGATGGAGACTCCAACCACTATACACTTACTCTAACAAAGAATTAAGTTCATCTGATAGGAGCAAAATAATCTCCCAGTAAGTTAACCACCAGCAAGAACAGACTAAACACTCAAAGCAAGAAGACATAATCCAGGCACATTACAATGGCCATCATAAACTAAAAATTTACTAGATATGTAGTGAAGTACAAAAATTTGGCATATAATCAAAGATAAAAGTAATGAATAAAAAAGACCAGGAATTTCCCCACATTTTTAAATTAGGAGAAAAATCATTTGGATTAACTATTATATCTTTAAGAACTAAGGAAAAAAATGTTACAACAAATGGTAAATGGATAGTGTGCAATATAAATGGAGAAATGTAAATGACAACAAAACAAATCAAAATCTAGACCTGAGAAGTTCAGCTTCTGAATTGAATTTTTTTATTGGCATGGCTTAACAGCAATGATAGCAAAATAAATATTTACTGAACTTGAGGACATATCAATGTAAAGTCTCCAGTCTGAAGAACAGAGAGCAAGGAAATTATAAAATATAAAGAGCCTTGGTGACTTGTGGCAGAGTATCAAGTCAAATGCATGTGTAACTTCATTTCAACATGGAAAAGATAAAGATTAGAGGAAAATTATGAAGAAAATACTTCAGCAATGCATTTGAAAGTTTGTTTCATTTTATCTTATATCTAAGTATTTTGCCCTTGGGAGTTTATTCAAAATGTTTAGTCAACCATACTGCCACAAGTAGAAGTTTAATACATTAATTTTTAAATTGATATTATTGTTTTAGTATTTCCTATATCAGTCTACTACCTTTTACAAAATGACAGATAATTAGTGGACTTTCCTAACATGCTAACAAGGGATAAAGTAAGCACTTTATGACTCAGTGTTTTTTGCCAATGGTATAATGAAGACATAAACTATATAGTGTCCCTCATTGTGCATGCCTCATGTACAATAATAAAAGATTGCAAATACTGCCTCAGATACCATCCTGTCTTTACTCATATAATGTAGGCTAGAATTCAGTCTGATTCCAGATACTTCCCATATTTTGAAATGTAATAGCATTATAAGTTATACACCTTACATGAACATTCATTTCTACTTATCACTGTATCACATACAAATAGTTAACAAAATGTCAGGCAGACCTTAAGCATGTTTGGCTCTACCATTTTAAACACTAATTATTATTTCTTTCTAACCACATTACCAAGTGCCTATGATACTGAGTCTCAGACTATGGTCCTGTTATGGTTTCTCAGTGGCATGCTAAGAGGGCAAAAATGTCCATCTATGTATGTTCCTTGAGAAGATAAAATAATTTAAACATGCATTTATTATTTATTTATATTGTTTTACTTTCTATTGAATTTATTGGGATAACATTGGTTAATAAGATTACATAGGTTTCATAATAGACAGTGCAAAATACTGGTGATAATACTGCTCACAGACTTGACAGACATGACTGAGTGCAACAAATGCATAAGGGAAGAAGTAAAGGCTATACTAAGTGAAATGAAAGAAAATCTCCCATGAAACCAATGATGAAGGGCAGGAAACCAGGGTTCAAATCAATAAATTGTAACATAAGGAAGAAATAAACATTCAACCAATACAGAATGAGAGAACAATAATTGAAAAAAATGAGAGACTTAGGAATTTCTGGGAAAACTTTAAATGTGGCAAAAGGAGAAGAGAAAGAGCAAGAAATGAAAAACTTATGTGAAAAAATATTGTAGAAAATTTACCTAATTTGGGGAAGAAAGTAGACAAACACATTCAGGAAGCATAGAGAGTCCCAAAACAAATTGTATCCAAAGAGGATCACACCAAGACATATCATAATTAAAACACCAAAGTTTAAAGATAAAAAGAGAATCTTAAAACAGCATGAGAAAAGTAGATAGTTACCTACAAAGAGGTTTTCATCAGACTATCAGCTGATTTCTCAAAACAAAACAAAACAAAACAAACTTCACAGGCTAGAAGGAACTGGCAAGAAGTATTCAGAGTGATAAAAAGCAAGGACCTACAACCTAAATTATTCTATCCAGAAAAGCTATCATTTTGAATCAAAGGGCAGATAAAGTGCTTCCAGACAAGATAAACCTAAAGGAGGTCATACTCACCAGGCCATTATTATATGAAATGTCAAAGAGACTTATTTAAGAAAAGGAAGATCAAAAAGTCAATACATTCACAACTATCAACAATTAAATATTTAAAAAAAAAAAAAAAAACTAGAGAGGAAAAGATGGCGACAGAGTAGAGAGCAGTGCTGATGGTGTTCTCAAGTACCAAAGCAGCTAGAGGACAAGATAGGGAGCGTGAGACGTCTTCAGGACCCTAAGAATTGGAGCAGTCAGCATTCGGACACAGGGGAGCACAGCCCAGAGGCAGAGGAGGCCAGCAGGACAGTAGGTGAGGCATTCCCAACCGACCGGCCGGCGGGCCGAGGTCGGCTCTGGGCAGTGGCAGCTCTGCCCAGAGGGGTGCGTTTGACTGAGGCCAGCTACGGGCTCCCTGGCGACTAGAAGTCTGAACAGTAAAGTGCGGGCAGTGAGGGCAAACGCTGTAGGGAACAAGAAACTGAACTCCTTCAGGAGAGGGACTGTGTGAGAGACTCCCTCCGACAACAGGGAAAGGAAGCTCCTCTTGGGGTTAGAGGTGGAAGAGAAGAGTCCTGCAGGAAGCCGGAGCAGGGGAGCTGGGAAGTGCACCGGCTGGGGTGGTGAGAGGGCCGAAAAAGGTGCTGCTGGGCCACCGGGGAAACAGCAGCTAGAAGCCCCTGTGAGGGGGGAGCCCAAGCCCTGCACAACCACACAGGACCCCAGGCTCCGCGGAAACTCTAAACAGCGAGCAGGGAACTAGTAGCGGGGGTAACTGACCCTCCATTGCCAGAGACAAAGGCCGCTCCACCTACGCCTGGGAGGGGCTCATCACAGAGGCCCTGTAAAGGTCTCAAAGGAGAGCTGGTTGGCTTGGAGGATTGGTGCCCATCCCGGGGAACGGGGCAGTGTAGGCGGACCCCAGACAGTGTTGACAGACAGGGGCAGCCTCCTCCCAGGACTGCGGGGGTGGGGCCAGTCATCACAGGGACCTGTGAAGTTGTGAACTGCCCTGCAGGGGTGCTGGGTGCTCTTCAAGGGCAGGAACCTTCTCCAGGAGTGGGAGGGGGCACCCTGTGGGCTCCAGAATACCGGCAGCCCTAAAACCCAGCCAGGCTGCGGAAGGTCCAACCTACCTGGGGGCTGACACTCAGAATCAGCCCTGACTGTGGCAATCAGAGGCCCTGCCATGTGCCAAGACTGGCTAGAATATAGACTATAGACTGTAAAGTCCTGACCAAGGAAAAGAGGCAGCCTCAGGAAAGGGATTGCTGATAATCTCAAGCATCTGAGTTATACTGAGAGCAATATGAACTATTAATCCCCAATATATCCTTTGCAAAAGTTACATCTCACATATTCTTAACCCCCCCATACCTCAATCCACCTAAATACCCAAGACCCTCCCCCTACTCTCGAATTAAAGTCTACTCACCATGTGGCTACAACGCATTCCCAGTCCTCAATCTAAGTATTCCTCCCTTCCCCAGCCTTTTATTTTTAAACCCTTTCTTTATTCTTTTCTTCCTTCCTCTTTTTTATTTTTTAAATTTTTTTCTTTTCCTTTTCTTCCTGGTAAAGCCCACAGGTTCTGGCTCCACTTGGACCAATCAGAAATCATAAAGGGGGAACAGACAACTAAACCCTTTCTTTATTAATATTGATTTTTCTTTGTCTTGTGACTTTCTCCCCCTCCTTTTTTTTTTTCTTTCTTTCTTCTTTCTTTTCTCCCTGATAAAGCCCACTGGTCCTGGCTCCACCTGGACCAATCAGAAATCATAAAGGGGGAACAGACAACTAAACCCTTTCTTTATTAATATTGATTTCTCTTTGTCTTGTGACTTTCTCCCTTTTATTTTCTCTGCTAAAAGCTCTCAGGTTCAGGCTCCATCTGAACTAGTCAGGGATTATTAAGGGTGAACAGCCATCTAAACCCTTTCTTCTTATTATTATTATCTTTTTTATTTCTTTTTTCCTTTTGTATTGTTTTTGCTGTTTTGTGTGTGTGTGTGTGTGTGTGTTTTGGTTTGGTTTGGTTTGGTTTTTTGTTTTTAGTTTTTTTTTGTTTTTTTGTTTGTTTTTGTTTTTGTTTTTTCTGCTAAGAGCCCACAGGCCTAGAATACAATCAGCCAGCCCAAATGAAGGACACACCAAGAACAGCAAGTGGAGAAAATCTGGGAGACGGCAACATTGAACTCCACAAATCTCCTATCACAGAAGGGTGCTCAACTAAGGCAAGGAAGCAAAGCAAGTTAACCCAAGGAGAGAACAAAAATAAATAAATAAATTAAAAGCAAGCAAGAACAGACACCCAGAATGGGAAAAAAAGAATCAGTCCATCACCAAAAGGAAAGGAAGAATCCCCAGAAAGAACACAAAATGAAACAGAGGCACCTGGAATATCAGATAAGGAATTCAAAAGAATGATGATAGAGAAGCTCAGTGAGCTCAGCCACATCAAAGAAAACTATAAACGATTCCAGGAGAACTACAAAAACTCCAGGGAAATTACAAAGAACTTCAGGGAAGTTACAATGAACTTACTGAGAACTACAACAGCATGAAAAAGGACATGGAAACTATCAATAAGTGCCAGGAGGAAATGAATATAATTTCTGAATTGAAGAATACAGTAGAAGGAATCAAGAGTAGGCTAGAGGAAGCAGAGGACCAGATCAGCGAGTTGGAGGATAATGTAGACAAATACTCCAAGACAGTACAAGAGAATAAAAAAAGGCTGAATAAGACTGAAGAGGGGTTAAGAGAGCTGCAGGACAACATGAAACATAACAGCATACGTATCATAGGGATACCAGAAGGAGAAGAGAAACAAGGAATGGAAACCCTGTTCAAAAAAGTCATGATAGAAAATTTCCCTAACATGATGAGTGAAAATATTAATCCAGTTAAGGAAGCACAGAGGGTCCCAATGAGGATCAACCCAAATAGACCAACACCAAGGCACATTATTATTAAAATGGCTGATTTAAAAGACAAAGAGAGAATCCTAAAAGCATCAAGAGAGAAAAGACAAATAACATACAAAGGGGCTCCAATAAGGCTATCAAATGATTATTCAACAGAAACAATTCAAGCCAGAAGGGAATGGCAAAAAGTATTTCAAGTAATGGTAAACAAAGCCCTGCAACCAAGAATCCTCTACCCAGCAAGGCTCTCTTTCAAGATAGAAGGAGAAGTAAGGAGCTTCCCAGACAAAAAAGACTAAAAGAATACATCTCTACCAAACCAGCATTGCAAGAAATGCTAAAGGGTCTGCTATAAAAATGAGTAAACAAATAAAATGAAGAAACAGAGAAAGCCAAAGAGGAATACAGACACAAAGGGAGAAAATGGCAATGAATAAGTATCAATCAGTAATAACCTTAAATATAAATGGATTAAATGCACCAATGAAAAGACAGAATAGCCGAATGGATAAGACAACATGACCCACATATACACTGTCTTCAAGAGACCCACCTCAGAACACAAGATTGACACATATTGAGAGTGAAGGGATGGAAAACTATATATCAAGCAAATGGACACGAAAAAAAAGCTGGAGTAGCAACACTGATTTCAGATGAAATAGATTTTACAATGAAGGACATGAAAAGGGACAAAGATGGACATTTCATAATACTTAAAGGAACAATCCATCAAGAAGAAATAACTCTGATAAACATATACGCACCCAACATAGGAGCTCCGAAATATATAAGGAAAATCTTGGAAGACTTTAAGAAAGACATAGACAGCAACACACTAATAGTGGGGATTTTAATACCTCACTATCAATAATGGACAGATCTTCTAACAAAAGATCCCCAGAGATGTTGTGGCATTGAACAACACTCTAGAGGAAATGGACCTAACTGATGTATACAGAGTCTTTTACCCCAAAGAAGCAACATACACATTCTTTCCAAATGCACATGGATCATTCTCCAAGATAGACCACATGCTATGTCACCAGACAAGCCTCCACAAATACAGGAAAATTGAAATCATACAATGTATCTTCTCAGATCACAATGACTTGAAACTAGAAACCAAATTCAAGGGAAAAACCCAAAAATTCTCTAACTCATGGAGACTGAATAACACGCTTCTAAGCAATGAAGGGATCAACAATGAGATCAAAGATGAAATCAAAAAGTTCCTGGAAACAAATGACAATGAACACACAACAGCCCAAAACCTATGGGATACAGCAAAGGCAGTTCTCAGGGGGAAATTGATAGCAATACAGGCCTTCCAAAAAAGGTTACAAGAAGTTTATAAAAACGACCTAACCACAAAGCTGCAAGAACAAGAGGAGCAACAACAAACAAAGCCCAGAGCAAGGAGAAGGAAGGAAATCATCAAGATCAGAGCAGAACTAAATAACTCAGAGATTCAAACTACAATTCGAAGAATCAACAGGTCCAGGAGCTGGTTCTTTGAAAAAATAAACAAAATTGACAAGCCCTTATCTGGACTCATCAAGAAAAAGAGAGAGAGGACCCAAATAAACACAATCAGAACTGACAGAGGGGAAATCACAACTGATACCTCAGAAATACAAAAGATCATAAGAAATCACTACAAACAACTGTATAACAAAAAATATGACAACCTGGATGAAATGGACACATTTCTGGAAAGGTATAATCTACCAAAACTGAACCCAGAAGAAGCAGAAAGCCTCAAGAGGCCAATAACAACTAGTGAAATTAAAGAAGTAATCCAAAATCTCCCAAAGCACAAAAGCCCAGGACCAGATGACTACACAGGTGAATTTTAGCAAACATTTAAATAAGAACTAACTCCTATGCTCCTCAAACTATACCAAGAAATTCAGGAAGAGGGAAAACTCTTGAACTCTTTCTATAAGGCCAATATTATTCTAATCCCTAAACCAGGGCAAGATAGAACTGAGAAAGAAAGCTAGAGGCCCATATCTCTTATGAACATAGATGCTAAAATTCTCAACAAAATATTGACCAATAGGATTCAGCACTATATTACAAATATCATACAATATGATCAAGTGGGCTTCATCCCAGGGATGCAAGGATGGTACAACATTCGTAAATCAATCAATGTAATACACCACATCAACAAATTGAAAGATAAAAACCATATGATCATATCAATAGATGCTGAAAAAGCATTTTATAAAGTGCAGCAACCATTTATGATAAAAACCCTCAGCAAAATGGGAATACATGGAGTGTACCTCAACATCATGAAGGCCATATATGAGAAACCTGAAGCCAACATCATACTTAATGGACAAATTT
>PVIW01006164.1:81509-92610 GCA_004026585.1 Noctilio leporinus
CTGTCCACTTTCTCCACTTCTATTCAACATTGTCTTGGAAGTTCTAGCTATAGCCATCAGAGAAGAAAAAGGAATCAAAGGTATCCAAATTGGAAAGGAGGAAGTCAAACTGTCATTATTTGCAGATGATATGATAGTGTACATACAAAACCCGATGGGCTCCACCAAAAACTTACTCAACCTAATAAGCAAATTTAGCCAAATAGCTGGGTATAAAGTCAATATACAAAAATCAAAAGAATTTTTTGTATACCAATAATGAAACAACAGAAATAGAAGCGAAAAAACAAATCCCATTTATCATAGCAACGAGAAAAATAAAGTACCTAGGAATAAACTTAACTAAGGAGGAAAAAGATGTGTACTCAGAAAACTACAGAACAATGAAGAAAGAAATCAAGGAAGACACAAATAAATGGAAGCATATACCTTGTTCATGGATGGGAAGAATTAACATCATTAAAATATCCATACTACCCAAAGCAATCTACATATTCAATGAAATCCCAATTAAAATAACAATGACAGAGTTCACTGAAATTTAGACATTTATCTAGAATGCTTTTAAAGAGCTTTTGTACAATAGCATATTTAATTTTCTAATTATAACTGATCAAGTGAATATCAAAATTTGCTTACACATGAAGTCAGATCATTTTTTGAATGTGCCTTAGATTATTATAAGTAACAGGCACAGATAAAAACTGTTCTGAGTAGTTTGGAGAAATTGTTCAAAAATTGCTCAGTAAAACTAATATATAATGCTAACACACAATCAGAAGTTAAAACTTTGTGCAATAAAATCCCATTTCTCAATTTTTTACATGTTCTTCATTTGGTGAAAGAGTACTCATGTGTCTAAGACTAAAAGGTCTGCAAAGTTTCAAAGAACTATGATATCATCTTACTTATTTTTGCACCTCCAGCACACGTCAGTGCTGAGCATATACATAGTTTATTAATACACATTTTAAATAATTTAACATCTCTGAAATTGGAATGTCTTATAATCAATATCATATAAATTCTCTTGAAAATTTCTTAGTGGAGCATACATATTGATATATGTGTCAATGATGCTTTTGATTCAATAAAATACATAATGAAGGAATGAATTTTAAAAACAGCATATATATGGTAGAACAATAAGAAGATCTGGGATCAGGTGATACAAGGGAGGGCCCAGAAGTTACTGGATTTATCTTTTGGAGGGAGATGCCCTTGTAGTACAGGCTTTCCCCATTAGGTTAGTGGTCTAGAAACCCATCTTTAGCAGTGTACCAGCTGGCATTGTCATGAGAGGCTGCGTTTAGGTTTATTGAATTGTTTTGAAGGCCCTTTTAATGCCCATTTCATGATGGGTGATTTATGAGAGCACCTCTGACACTTTGCTGGCATGATCCCTGTGCTCCACCCTCCCTATTCACAGATCTCTCACCCCAAGAGACTATCTTTTTCATTCTTAGATAAAAAAAGCCCTCAAAGGGAAACATTTTACCAATGTAGAAGGGGTAAAACAAACAAAAAATAGCAGATGCACTAAAGTCATCAAAATTGATGAATTTAAAAACTGTTTCCAGCAGTGGAAAAAACATCTTGTGAGGTGTATTGCATCAAATGGAGAGTACTTTGAAGGTGACTTAAGTTTAAATATGTAAGAGTAGCTACACAATGTTTTCTAAATAAATCCTGGGTTTTAGGATGATCCTCCTCATATACAGACTGACACAATAGTGCTAGAGAGGAGGTGGGATTTGAGGCCAATAGTGGGTAATTTAACAGGTGGGATAACTAAAAAAAAAAAGAAAAGAAAAGAAAGAAATTGGATAAAATCAAGGACAAAATAGAAATTTGTCTTTAAATAAGAATAGGGGCTCATCGTCCTCACATTTCAAATGGAGGCTAGAGAAGTTTAGAAGTCAAATAGTGGTGGTGGGAGGGCAGGGCTGATAAATAAAAACTCATAATTCTTCGTTATTTTAGTGAAGTGAGAGGCAAGATGATAAATGGAGGATCAGACCAGTTCCTCCTGGGAGAGCTGGGCCCTCTTATAGTGGAAGGAACTGAAAATAACACCCTACATTAAGCAATTATACTCTCCATGGAAGCAGTGTAGTTTATTTTGGGGGGTCTTGGGCCCATAAAAGATCAGATTGTGACAGAAATACAACCAAATATGTGTGTGTGTGCGTGTGTGTGTGTGTATGTGTATGTATATGTATTTGACTTTCTTTGAGACTTTAGTAATTCTTTTTTATTTTAAATCTTTTGTTTTTTAAATATGCTAAAATCCTATGAGGTGTTTAAGTGGTACTTTTCCATTCCTTATTAGATGGTACCTTTTGGACTGTATGCTTCTTGTGCCCCTTACTGTGCCCTGTTAGGGAGCATAAGTAGAAGACAGGTTTGACCCAGGGCTGGGAATTGGGAGGCAATCTTTATGCAGGGAACTGTGCCACTGGTGTGGCTTATTACATGGTTCAGTCTGTTTGAATTGAGAGTGAAATCAGAATGTGGTTGATTGCTAGCAAGAAAAAAAAGAAACAAAGAATCAAATAAATAAAACTCTTGTAGGAGGATTATTGAGAAAGAGTGATGAGAGAAAAAAATGAAGTCATAATTTGTGCTCTGAAATTGGTCTTGTACAAATAAGGTCATACACAGAGAGATGCCCCTGGGAGAACATGGAGCAGGCAGGAAGAGGCTGGGACCTGGCCTGTGTGAGACCATTAGGGTGGGTATGTGCAGAACAAGGATAGCACATTAGCTGTTTGTTAGCTTTGGAAAAAAGAAGTCAGAGAAAAGAATCTCAGCTAAAATGATTGGAAGAGACACTAAGGTTCATCCTCAATGTCAGGAAAGCTGGAAAGCTTTTTCCCTCTAGCGCAGCTTACAGAATAGCATAGATGTTTTACTCGCCTATGTCCTCTTGTGGTCCTGACACAATTCATGTAGTAACCATAGACTTTTCAATTAAATCCTAATTCCCAGAAATCATTGATTTTCTGAAAATGGCAATAATAATTTCAGAAGACAGATAAACCCACATGATATAAATTCTATGAATAATTTTAGTGGTTCAAGAAATATTTTTTCAGTGTGTTGGATGCTTTTTAAAATTAGTATTTCACTTCTTTGCTTTCTCTGATTCACTGGAAAATTTATTTGAAATGGCTGATCCTGCTCTGTAATTATGCAAAGCTAATGGATTTTTTTGGACTAAGTCATTAGATAATTATATTAATGTTCTTTTTGTTGAAAGCAATGAAAGCTGACCTTGTTAGGTCAGAAAAAATGTGAATCTTAATGGCAGGACATTGAAACAGTTAATATCATCAAAGGGAGAGTGGGGCAAACAAGACCAAAAAGGGTTGAACTAGGAACAGCTTTATGTAAGCCTGGTGCTCTCCTTTAGACTAGAGAGGAAGTAAGTAACTTCTCCAAGGAAGAACCAGATGGAAAAAGCCTTAGGCTTTATGGGCCTCACAACCTCTGTTGCACTTCTCAACCGTGCCATTGTAGTGTGAAAGCAGCCATACAGAATTCAGAAACGAATGAACATGACTGTGCTAAAAACAAGTTATCTATACTGAAATGTGATTGTCACAGAAATTTCATGTGCTATGATAATATGCTGTTTTTCTTGTGATTTCTTCTCCAACTATTCAAACATGTAAAAACCACCTTTTCCTACCGATCATACCAGAACAGGCACAGTTTGTTTCTAGAAGGATGCTGAGAAACCTCAGAATTTTCATTATCTTTTTGTTTAAAATTCTGAGAAAGATAATCCTATTGTCTTATTTTAAGTTAGTGTTCTACTGCTAGGTAAAATGTTATCTTGACAGATGGGAAGGGCCACATAAGGCAAACATACTTTCCAGAAGCTTATCCTGGGATCAGGTGCAGTTATTAGAAAAGCTTGGTTAGAAGGTATGAAACCCCTTCAACAACAACCACAACAAATAACTACAATAACATAATTTATTTTATTTATCTTTATTGAGTAAGTGTATGTATTTAATGAGTAGGAAGTTTATTACTCAGTGCATCTACACTTGAGCTTTGTTTTGTCTCTTCTTATCTTTGAGGGGAGCAATAATTCCCTCAGCTTGGACACTAAGGGCCTCAAAACAGTGGCACAGCCTTGCTTTGATCTTCTGCAAGTTCCATGAGATCTTACTTCAAAAGTTTCAGAAGCTTAAAGAGAAAGTTTCAACTGCCTTAAGATGTTTAAAAGCTACAGCTTATATGAAAATATCTAACTTATAAAAGAATGGCATAGATGGCCTTCCCAATCTAACTTCAATAGACAGTAATATTCACCACCCCAATACTCCTCATATCCTTATTTTGCTGTTCTTTAAATATACTGTCTGTCCACAGATTTATATCTTGCAGCAGATTTCTTCTAAAATGCTTCCCCCAACCTCCTTTCTTTACCTAAGAACTGCTGTTTGGACTCATTAATGAACACAAAGTTAATTGTTTGCTCCCACCTCTGTGCTTTTAAAATGTTCTGCTAACTTTAATTGTAGAGTCATCACATCTGTCCAAATTTTCTTTCAAATATTGAAGCACAACTGTGAGTATGTGCTTTTATTATTTGTTTGTTCTTTGGTCTTTCACATTTGCATGTATTTTGATTAAATACAAAATGCCATAACTTCTCCCCTCTCTCTTAATTCAAGTTACATTTACCATAAATCATTACTAACAATATTTATAATTATATTTGAATTACCTAAAACTAAGTAATATGTCATTTTTCCTGCCTACATGATTCAAGTTTAAAATAACTTTGGGTTACTTGGCTTTATTTTTTGTAGTAGACATAATTCTATAAATCCCCTTAAAATTTTCTACCTCCTAACACATATATGCCTAAATTACCCACTTCTTTAAGTATGAGCTTGACGTGTGGATATGGGCTATCACTCTCATGATTATGTAACATGAAGATTTAAATTTTGCAGATGTAGTTAAGATCCTTAATTAGGTGATTGGTTTAATAAAAAGTGATTAGCATGGGTGGGCCTTACCTAATCAGGGAGAGATTTCAAAAAGGTGTTCTTTTGCTGGTCTTAAAGTGATGAATGAATACAGTAAATACACACAATGGAGATCTTGCCATGTGAAACAGCATGGGTGAAACTTGAGAACACTATGTGAAGTGAAATAAATCAGAGAAAGACAAATATGATAGTACATATAGGGTGCCTGCAATAAGGTGGCAAAATTTTAGTAAAATAAACAACATACCTCAAAAGTGTTATATTTTGAAATAAATTTATTCTTATATGTAAATGCATAAATATGGTCATTATTTTTTAAATTGTTCAAAAGTGTCTCCATTTGTTGCAATAATAGACGATTCAACTTCAGAATCTTGAGCATGCTTTAATTAACTTTTTTTTAATCCATGGACATCATCATGTTTTCAATCTTAGCTTTAACAACCTCTTTATTGGAATGAGGTTATTTGTTCACTTCTCTCTCACAAATGCTCCAAACATAATAATCTAAAGGATTTGCATCTGGTGACCTAGGCAGCTAGATTTCCTTTGACCAGAATTCAGGAACAGTGACACTAAGAAATTCTTGTACCTTTTTAGCATTATGTGTTGGTGTACCATCTTGTTGGAAGATAAAATGACATCCATTTGTGACTTGCTTCATCCATGGTACAATTACTTCTCAAAACATCAAGATAACCATCAGCAGTTACCTTCAAGCCTTGAAGAAACAAATGGCGGGGTCATGATATCTCTTTCATTGCTGACACCACTTAACACAATCACTGTAGCAGGGAATTTCATTTTCATGATAATTTTCATGAGATTTCATTAAGATTTTCACAGAGCTACCTGTTATGTCTTCTGTTGACTATTTGGTCCTGCTGAGGATTCTTTTCATCAGAGAAGAAAATCAGAGGGTTTTTTCTTTGGGATTTCTCAATTTTGTTAGCAGTGTCATTGTTTTTTCAAAGTGTCTTTCCTTTGTCTGCTGTGTCATAAACTGGCCTCTTCTAAGAACATATGATCTGTATCTGATTCTTCAGCAATAATATTGAGATCCATTGCATCTGACATCTGTAGTTCTCTTGCTATGGAGCGCATTGACTTTCCTGGATCTTCACTGATAATCTCCTGGATTCTGTGCACAATATCTGGATTTATGAAATTCTTACGTACCTTATGCGTTTTCCTTGGTGTGGTGACATCAGGATCAGCATCATACATCTTCTTCACATTGTAAACTGTATGTAAAGGGATCTTATTGAAGTCTGCAATTTCCTTAGCAGTTGGCCCTACATGCAGTCCAGAAATTATGGTTATTCTAACATTGTATTCCTTCAACATGATGGTTGCTCTCAGAATTTAATACTTTATATCGGAAACAATGGTGTTAAGTCATAACTTTAGAAACATAGTTTTTCAAAATTAATAAGAAGCACATGAAATAAGGAGATGTAGTTATTACCTATTTATCACATGCACTCTATATATGTAGAATATTAAAAATAAATAGAAAAGTCAAACTCATTGAAATAGATAGTAGAATGGTAGTTGCCTGGAGCAAGAGGGTGTGTGGGGGAAATGGGAAGATCTTGTCAAGGGTACAACCCATAAATTATAAGGTTACTAAATCATAAAAACTTAATGTACACCATAGTGACCATAGTTAATAAAACTGCATTTGTAGCCTTGCAAACTGGGGCTCGGACACTTCATGCCTTGAATTATATGACCCAATATTTTGGGTTGCAAGAAACAGGTTTTTATTTATAGGATTCTAACCTTGTGAGAGTGAGAGCACTCTTGCTCAGAGCCCTCCTTCCCATGATGTAACAGGGTCTTTACATGGTGGAAGTCCCTGAGCTTTATTGGCCCGCCACCATAGATGACTTTTAATAACAGAGTTTGGTGAAAAGGAAAGGCATTTTGTTCATTTGAGGGTTATATAAATTATATTAAAGGTACAGTTGTGCCATTAAATCCCACTCCCTTTAAAAATACCTAAAACATATACAGTAATTCCTGATTAGGCTAGCTTTAAAACAGACAAATAAAAGATACCATCTTTCAGAAACACAACAATAATTTACAACTTAATATTCCAGTTATAAATTTAAAGTTCCTGGCAGCTGCTATGCCCAATTAGGGGATTATTTTGCGCACACTTCCCAACTCTCATACCACAGGCAATTCCCTATCTCTGCGCAAGCTGCATTGTCTCCCTTTCCTCTTCAGCTTGCTCCCCTTTTCTCAAACCAGGTGAGTTCTCAGGCCCAGTGTCTGTCTACGGGTCCACCCAAAGAAGTTAATGAGTCCCTATCTGCATGTCCCTCTGGATGAGAGACAGAGACAGACACAGAGACAGAGATAGAGAGAGACCACCTGCCTCTTCGCTTGTCAGTCCAGGTGAGAGAGCCACTGTGTGTCTGCCACCCTATTTTAAGCTATAATGTGGGCCTGTGACTCAGTGGTCAGATAACCAATCATGGCCACCTATGAAATTTTGCATAGCTCTGTAAATTCTGCCATTACTATTCTATGGTCAAAAACCCCTCCCATCTTCTTGGGATAAAAGGTGAATTTAGTCATTTCCATAACCAAGACACTAGTCACCAGCCATAGATATGCAAAGTACCTTTTCTCAAGAAAGATGCCTTACTTCAGTGTCCCACTCCAAACTGCAAAGAGTGGGGGATTTTGGCTTTCTCCTGCTCTGTAACAATGAGACCCAGCACTTCCCTTGCTTCCCAAAAGGCTACAAGCTAAAACCATTCCCAGAAATTCCCTATCTCCTTATCTGTTCTTCCACTACTCACACAGACAGGTCTGCAGGCCCTCTAGAATGTGCACTTGTGAGTGTCGAGCTGCCACCCTCTCACAGCAGCTCTTCTTCAGGATATAGGGTGCAGTGCTCTCAGTTCAGAAAACCATGTGCCCTACTACACTGTCCCAGATGCAAGAGAGTGACTTCTCTCTACATCCTTCAGGAAGGCAGAAGTCGGAAGTTCAGCATTACCAGTGCAGTGCCAGTTCAATTCAAAGTACCTCTCAAGTTTCTGGGTGGCCAGGAAGGTTCCTGCAGCTCCAGCAGTGTGGAACCCCAGCAAAAGCCTGACTTGTATTACTAGCATTATTGAAACTAGGAAAGGAGGAAGTTTATTTAATGACCTAGTTAAAGAGCAGCGCAGTTGCTCTGCAGGGACAAAGGGATTTTGGGACTCCAGGAGATCCAAAGGCGCCAAGCAAGAAACTACCCTCGGGAAAGACTGTTGACCCAAGATAAATTTGTGACACTAATTAGGGCAACCAGACAGTCCTGACACAGGCCGATTAAGGCCTCAGACCACCACCCCGATAGCCAATCGCTAACTGCCATCTTAACTTCTGTGCCCGTGCTTGCTTGCTCTGCTATAAAAAGCCCTAGCTGTAAGTGACAGGCACGACTCTCATTTGGTAGCCCTGGTGGGTGTTGGGTCCTCAGACCCTCTGAGAGTTCGCCCCTACGCAGGTTAAAACTCGGCCGATAAATAACATCTTTGAATCCCCGAAAGTCTCCAACGTTTGGTGTCTCGCTTTCGTGCTCGTGCATAACAAGCAGCTCTGTTGTTCTGTTACCATCTCCTTCAGGCTGACCTCCAAGAAAACTTTCAGGCAGGCAGACTGTGCAACAGACTTTCAAACAGACATCCTGCTCCAATTTTAAATGCTTGGCTCAGAACTTTCTGTGTGAGCTAGCATCTGGTTCTTCCTATGGTGCATTACTGTCCACCAATTTTGTTACCTCCCCAGTGTCTTTGACCCAATTTTGGCTTCTGGCCACCACCTTTAGTTAGAGCAAGGGTTTCAAAAATGTACAGGCATCTGGGGAGGGCAAACAGGTAGCTCAAACAGGTAGCTCAAACAAGTGCAGTAAGAGCTCTCCCCTACTTCCTTCTGCCCCTGTTGTGAGTCACTGCATGTTTTCACAGTCAGGTGCAACATTTTTCCTCAGGCAACTTCCTTCCTCCCTTCAGGAAGGCAAGGCTGTTAACCTCCCTTTGTTATGCAATATACCTTAAACAAACACTATACTTTCAGCACTCCCCCTGTCCCCTTGCAGGATTTGAGGGTGATGGTGGGGTTCCTCTGCCCTCAGGGGACTAATGCTCTGTACCCCATTACATATTGTGTCCTTGCAATTAGCTAAGAAAGATCTGAAGTGTTGTCATTATGCACACAAAAGTAACCATGTGAAGTCATAGATGTGTTAACTTACTTGTGGTAATGGTTTCACAGTGTGTGTGTGCATATATATATATATACATATATATATATATCAAATCATGATGAATACTTTACTGACAGTGAGAAGGTAGACTTTGAACTGATCTGTAGATTTCATTTTTGACTTTGAGTTGAAGTATGATGAGATTTAGATTAGGATTATGAGGCAGCTAAAAAGAAAAATGAAATGTTAGGCCTATAGGTACAAGAACTGAATTCTGCCAATAACCACTTGAACCTGGAAGAGAATCCTAATCATCTAAAAAGGAATAGAAGCCCTGCTACTACCTTGATTTCAGCCTAAGATCTGAGCAGAAGATTCAGCTAACTGGTACCTGAAACACTGACCTATATAAAGTGTGAGATAGTAAGTGTATATTGTATTGAACAATTAAGTTTGTGATAATTTGTTATGTAGCAATAGAAAACTATTTTTGATCTCAGTTCCCAGATGTCAGCCTGGTGTGATAGTTGACCTCATTTTTACAATCTGCATCTAATTGTAAATTAATCTCAAAAAAGAAATGTAGTGCACAAGTGCGTAATTCCCTTACTAGTAAACTAAATACATTTTTCCCTTTATAAGAAAGCTCAGTTCTATATTTCTTATCTGTTCATTGTTCCTGTCCTTGTACTGAAATTAGCATTTGTTCTTTTTAGTCTTTTTTTCTTTATGATTCGATAAATGTTTATGCTTGTTTAATTATAATCAAAAAAAAAACAAAACCCATTATTAGCACTTTCATTTGTATATAAGACTATTTTATGTCTCTGTTGTGTACAGCAACTAGCTATATTCTCTCAGCAGGCAAACAATCCAGAAACACAACCAATTTTTATTTCATTATACACTTGTCCTCTAGTTTCCTTCAGTATCTTGAAATCACACAAATTATGCATGACTTTATTTTACCAATTATTGTTTCAACCAAGAGGCAAGAACTAATATTCTCAAGTTCCCATTTCTTAGAAATTATTTTTTATATAAAAATATGTCAAAATTTAAATGTATAATACAATACTTATGAAAATGGATTATAAAAATATGTAAATAGAATAAACTATACTGTAGTAATAAGCCATCTTTTCTGAAATTTTATATAAAGCTATACCTAAAATACCCATAGAATAACTTAGGTATATAAAGGTCATTTTTAAAAATTGTACATAGTTTTCAAGAGAACATGTAATTTGAATCTCTTTAAAAATCAATAACATATATTGAAATACTTATAGTAAAAAGTGATGAAAATTTTAAGATTGAAAATACCTTCATGATGAACAAAACCTAATATTTATTATCAAAATCTAATATAAAATATCAAAATATCTAATGAACAAAATGAACTAACAAGCAAAATAGACAGACTCATACATAGGGAGCTGATGACAACTGTCAGGGGAGGGGGACTGTATTGGCGAGTGGAGGAATTGAGCGAAATAGAAAATATCTCCATGAAAGTAGAAAGGACAGAGTCCAGAATGGTAATCATCAGTGTTTGTAAAATCTGGAGATTTTGTTAAGGTAGCATAGATAGTGAGTAGAATGAAAAATGTTCAGACCATTTCCTAATACACATATACGAGACTGATGTGGTGAAGCCACATAAAGAGATATTATGATAAGGTGCCGGCCTGCGAACCCAAAGGTCGCAGGTTCGATTCCCCAGCCAGGGCACATAACCAGGTTGCAAACCAGGTCTCCAGTCAGGTCTGTGGCTGGAGGCAGGTGAAACGCAACCATACATTGATGTCTCTCTCCCTCTCTGCCTCTCTCCCTTCCCCTCTTTCTAAAAATAATAAAATAAAATCTTAAAAAA